>CABEEJ010000213.1:202467-218921 GCA_901482245.1 Timema douglasi
CTGGTTTGTGACTGTCATGAGACTCCCAGCTTTTCTATAGAATGGAACATAAATAAGTAGAACGAAAACTATGGTAATAATACTACATACACACATATATATATATATATTATTTTATTTATCTTGTGAATGTGAGGAATGCCAGGCCTCCACCGTGGTTCGGATTCCACGTTAAACTGTAGGTCCTCCATTTCATCTCACAATCACCCTACCATTACACATTAGTGTAAGTGTGTATAACCCGAACGGGTAGTAAGACGCGGTGCTAATAATAATAATAATAATAATAATAATAATAATAATAATAATAATAATAATAATAATATTTTATTTACTTGAGGTATTTAACGTGCACTTTCTGAGCCTACTGATTACCCTATCTGACTTAATAGCTATTATTAACAACTTTACCTTCCACGCCAGCTACAATTAGAGTCCCCAACTACTATTAGGTCAAATACAGTAGGCCTATATCTGTACACTACTCATAAACTAGCTTAAATCTAGAACAGGACACATCACCCAGGGCCTCGCCGGTTAATTCATCACCGTGAAAGGAGAAACTCTGAGTTCACTAAATGATCGGCTTCGGTGACCACATGGCCTAAGGCATCACTTTCGCAATATATGCGACTAACGATGACGAGGAAATTGGTGTTCCAAACCCAGTAAGGTGTACTGAGGGTGGTTTTCCCTAAATTATTATTCCCCCCTCCCCGCAAATACGGGTACACTTTCTATACATATAATCTTACTCATCCCTAAAACCATTGGCGTAATTATTACATAAACGTATAACACGAACGGGTAGTAAGACAGGCTGATAAAAACAATACTACCAACCATTGGAACGGAAATTTAAAAAAAAGTTCTATTAAGGTGGAGGAAAGGGGGTGAAATTGAATACCATTTACTTTTTCAATATTATCAAAGCGTATTTTCACGTTTGTCATTGAGATTCATATTAAACTTATAATTAATGTGTTTTTAACTATTTTTAGTGTTTAAAGCAAAATTAATCATTTTTAATGTCCTGTAAGAGATTTGGAACAAATTATGGCAATATGGAATACTACACCTTTTATATAAAATTTAATTATATTTACTAAAACTAACAAATGTTTCATAAGAAAGTGTAAAAAACATACAAATATTATGTGTAAAACAATAAAATAGTAATAGAAAGGAATCATTGAAATAATAAATTATAATAAAAAATAACTTATTAATAATGAATTATTTCTTAGGTGTTGGGAAATATGTTTAAGCTTACGTTGACAAAATAAATAATTTGCCAAATACTTGAAAAATGTGTGAGCATTATGGAATAGTAGTATTCCTTATTGCCCGACTCGCCATTTTGGAAAAACCATATTTTTTGTTAGGTTATAATAAAATTACAGTAAATAATGTTTTAACTCAAAGACGAGCATGAGTGAGCCTTAACCTAATTATATGATTAGAATTAATAAGAACAGTAGAGTAAAGAAATATAGCTTAATAAACACTTGCCTACAAAAGTTTTTTTATGACAGCCAAAACAAACAATCGGCTCTCACAAAACAATCAGTTGATCTGTGGTAGTGAGGGCGTCACTAACTGTTCAAAATTGTTTTCTCTAATAGTTAACATAGTTAACGGTAGATTGTGACATTTAACATATGAGAAACAATGGTATTCCGTAGTGCCCGACTATTCCATAATACCCGCATCTCCTCGAAACATTTACACTAGTAACTTTTTTCTTCATTTCTCTGTGATCACTGATCAGTTCCAATATTTGTTGTGTTATTACCTAGTTCTCAAATATAAATATTTCGTTTAAATATTTTTGCTAAAATATTAATTAATTAATTAATGCAAAAAAACTGATATTAAAAAATTGAGATATAGACATGTAATAAATAATTCTCTCAATTTGTTGCTAATTGTCTTTATGTGCCATCTTGTTAAAATTGAGCTATTGTCACACTGTCACACATTTATTTCTATTAATAAAACTCAAAATATAGGAGGGCTAAGGAAATAGAGCCCTGTTTGAATATTTCTACTTTATTTTGGTGTGAGCTATATTTTGTAATAACGCATCATATCATTAAATATTGTGTTAGAGCTGAACGTCTGGGTGGCAATTTCTCGCTTACCATGACACCCCCCTTAACTTTAAGTTACACCTTTCTTTTTAGCTCACTATGATAAGTATGTGAACTGACCTGAAGGGTAGTAAGACGCGAAGACCCGGGGGAGAGGAATGTAAAGGATAACTTTCAAATGCGCTCATTTCCAAATAATATTTTATGTTCTATTTCGTAGTTGATAAAGTCGGTAAAATCTTAGAAATGAGAGAAAAATAATAGAGTTAACGCAATGAAAGGGAAGAAGCTGTTGTTTTTTTCTTCACGCGAGTCTAGTGCCGACCAATCAGTTTGTCTGTTGTTATAATCATGTGCCACCCAAACTCTACGACCTTTTGCCTCAAAACACTTGTTCCGATAACACCCCTCCACCTTCCCCATCTCACTTGATCTCCTCCCCCTCCCCCAACCCATCGACACGTGGGCGTTTTCCCGCGCTTTTCAACCAAACTCGTGGGTTGAAAGAAGTTGACGATGAAAAGAATAGGGCTGCAGAGTGAAGCGTGCGAGACAAATGAAGGGGGTAGTTTTTGCGTGTGACGTAAGTAGGAAATAGGGGCGAGGAAGGGAGCGGGGGAGGCTATTGGAGTCAGGGGAGATACGAACTTAGCATCTGAGGTTATTCAAGTGTTAACATGAACCCTTTTTTGAGTAAGAACGGTACATATTGGTAAAATATATGGTCAGTTGAGATAATTTTTTTAGTATTACGTTATATCATAAAACTATTTAAAAAAATATCATTACAATTGATATTACCTGCATATGTGGTAGAATGATCTATTCTAAGGTGTCACTATTGCTATAAACTAGATCACACGTGGCGTGGATATCGGGCTTCGAATCCTATCCGGGTGAACTGAGGCCGTTTCTTACTAAGCTGATTACCAATATCCCTCCTCTCAATCTTCCTCATCCTGATCTCGCTACCGTGATTATAGTACGTATAGTCTGGACTAGTAGTAAGATGCGTTATCCCCTACCTCAAAAAATAGAAAAAAAAATTTATTTACTGTGCAAAGCGGTTAATAGCACATATGAAACTAATAGTCCTAGTGCCTTATGTCGCTTCTATAGTGAGCTTCGAATAACTCATAGCAAACTTGCTGCCTTACCTAGTTATAGCTAAAACATTTCAATACCCAACGGGGATTCGAACCATCTAGGTATTCTATAAGTTAATGGCTTACGCATTAAATGGGAGCAACCTCGGCCACCGAAAAATTGCCGCACAGACGTTCAGATCTAACGCTATTGTTAATTATATTAAGTATTAGCTCAAAATATGGTTCACGCAAAAACTAAACTCAAAAGAGTCCAAAATGGTTCTTTTTAACTAACATCACTATAATTTTATCTTTATAAATAAAATAAATGTGTGAAAATGTGACAGCAGCTCATTTTCAACAACTTTTTAAGCATTTTTGCGGTGCTATGAGGCTAGGCTTGATGTAAAAAGGGCTCTAGCTCTAGCCTTTATTAACAAAACCATTAATTTGTTGATAGGCTCACAACATTCTTTTTTAAATATTTGAAAAAAATCAACGAGCTCTCCTCTTTACCTTGAGATAAGAAGTTTTGTAGTTTTATTTACCTAATTTCTTATTGACGTGACATAGGATTATTGTAGGCGAAGGGAGAGACTGAGTATGAGCTTAGATAGAATAGATATTTAATTGCAGAAAAAAGTCACAAATCATTGTAATTTAGGCCGTATGACTTCTCATCGATCGACCCTTTCTAGCTGACAGAGGCGGCCGCCTTAGGGCGTTGAACCTTAAACAATTCTGCCTCCAGCTAGGCCACACTTATTAAAATATACCCATCGCCCGTGTTTAAGTGACCAAAAAGGTTCAAAAACAAGTATAAGGTGACCTTGGTTCGATTCTATATAGGCCTAGTTCGAACAAAGATAGTGTTACATTTTTTCAAATGGAGATGGAAATTAACTTTGTCTTCGGATACATCTGTCATTTGATACAATCATCTTTCAACTAAATAAGAACAAGATGTGTATTAATCACAACTTGTGAATGTGTAGAATGCCAGGCTTCCACCGTGGTTCGGATCCCACGTTAAACTGAAGGTCCCCCATTTCATCTCACAATCACCATAACATTACACATGAGCGTAAGTGCGTATAACCCGAATGGGTAGTAAGACGCGGTGCTACTACTACTACTACTACTAGTAATAATAATAACAACTAAATAAGAATATTGCTGACTAATAACACCTTTATAAGGAAATCAAACCCATGAGCATTTGGGCCAAATGTTCCGGGTTTGTACCCCGTTTCCAGGTGTCATTTTTCAACTATATCTTAATGTAACTAACAAAATATTTTTACACCTCGTTTTACTACCCGTTGGGGTTATAGACTAATGAAATAACTGCGATAATGGTTTAAGGAATTAAAAAAGCTATATTTTGATGAAGTGTACCCGCAAAATCTTTTTGATCTTACTAATTAAAACCATAAAATAAATATATGATAATCTTTTTAGAAATAAAACTCTTGAATCTTGATAATTATTTAACCCTTATCAGTGAATATTCTCACATCGCACATAAGATGAAGCTCAAAGTACTTACGATTTATTCACCATAGACATAACTTTATATAACAAATCATGGTGGGGTCACTTACGCCCTTATTGTTCTCTTGCTCTCATACACGCATGTAAAAGACAGCCCGAAGGAAATGTAGCACATGTGTAACATGGCCTGATCACTATCAAGTAAGCACTAAACCCTTATATCTGCACCAAAATAATGTCATCCACAGCATCATTGTACAGCACAATGGCGGGAATAAAAAAAAATCCTGTTCCGGAATGAATGGGATAACTTACCTTAAAGAATGGCTTTGTTTAAAATAAGGAAAATATTGTGTATAGAATTATATATTTTTTAAATTGGGGAGAATAAATTTGCCTAGATAATCTTTGTATGGATTTTACCAAATGACAGCTATTTGTATAGTTTGGAGGGAAAGGTTTATACTATGGCATCATACATTTCAAATTAAAGGTATTAAAGAAAAGTTGCACCTGTTTTGATAACAAACCATTATATTTGTAATAGATTTCCTGAATAAGTAGTAGTATTATTTCTTTATAAGTGCAATCAATTCGTGAAACGGATTTTAGTGTGTGTGTATTTTTTCTAACAAATAACTTGTTGGAGTAATCAAATCTCACAGATAATGGTGAAGGAAATGCAGCGTGAGTGGAGACTCTAGAACCATGTTCAAGTTATTGACTGGCAAACCTAATGTGAAGAGACCATTGGAAAGACCTAAATACAGATTGGAGGATAACTTTCGAATGTACCTGAAAGAGAGAGGGTGTAATGAGGTGGACTGGATAGAACTATCTTGAGAAAGAAATAAGTGGCGTACTTATGTAAGTGAGGCAATGAAATTTCGAGTTCCTAATTCCATAGAGTAAGTAAGGCTATGTTTTCATATCAGAGGATTTATTGATCGTGTCAATATTTGAATATGTTTGTGTCAGTTCTTAAATTAATCAGAGGCTTGTAAGATGTTTGACAACCATTATACAAGCTCACGCAACAGTATCTTCAATTTTAATTGTGTCTTATCTTGTGCATTGACGTGTTGTGGAGTGTTGTCATACTAAGCAGAACTTGTTAAAATTATGTTTCTACCTATGATATGCTATCATCAACCACTTTCTCTTCATTTGACCAACCATATACATACATAGGTTCAGCTTTACATACCTCCTATAGGAGTGTATTTCCGTTAATATCCGACCAATGAGTGTTATACTGAAGGATGAGAACAAACACATAGTTGCAGTTTATACTTTTAACTACTTCTGCTTACTCTAGAAACGCTCCACAACACTGCTCTTGATTCACAATTTCAGTTCTAAAGATTAAAAATAGAGTTTTCCTTTATATTTGGTGAAAAAAGTATGACTAAAACCAAATATATTTTAATATAATATAGATATGGTGGGAAAAAGAAGCTGGACACACAGAATGAAAGATAGAGAGAGGGAGAATATTAATATCATAAGGGCTGGTCTTATCACTCCTGAATAAATATTAATCTATTAGATAAATATTTATATCTGGTTGATAAGTTAAAAAGGCGTCTTATGATTGCCAGATAGCATTTATCTACCAGATAATATGTATTTATCCATCACATTTTTATTGGGAGGTTTAAGTACCTGATAAATTTTATCTGAAAGTCAAAATGGGCGTTGCTATAGTGACGTGTTGTTTTTCATGAGATTTTGCCTATCAGAATCTGTTTTTAGGTTAAAATATTGGTTCATGAAATTAGTAGGCACAGGCCCAAGCTCTCTCTCACTGTCTCTCTCTCTATTTTATATATATATATATATATAAGAACATTTAATTCACACTTTTATAAAAACTGACCAGTTATTTGTAGAGTTATTTATAAGAACAAATTATCAAAATGGGAACCAGGGCTGGTTGTAACAATTTTACATACTATTTTTTTTAATCCCCTACAATGTATAAAAAAAGATTTGGCACTGCACACGAATAAAGTAAGCTCTGTTCTTTCACAATACATTTTTAAAACATTATTATTATTATTATTATTATTATTATTATTAGCACCACGTCTTACTACCCGTCCGGGCTATATGTACTTACACTAATGTGTAATGGTGGGTGATTGTGAGATGAAATGTAGGAACTACAGTTTAACGTGGAATCCGAACCACGTTGGAGGCCTGGCATTCCACACATTCACAAGTTGTGATTAATATACGTCTTGTCAGATGTGAAGGAAGGGTTTGGCAATCAGATGACTCAGTGCCGGGACCGAGGATTAAACCCCGCACCCCCAGCAGAGAAGTCTGACAACCTACCCCTAGACCGCCAGGTCACCCTCATTATTAATAAAGATAATAGTGCTCTATGAATTAAAAATCTCTTTGATGTAATGTGTTACAACCAGCCCTGGCTCGGGGTAGGTTGTAACAAACTTTGGGGTTGGTTGTAGCAGGAAAGTTTTATTATCAGAAAATCACTTTTTAATTGTAAATTGTTTTAATTAATGAATATTTAAGTTGTATTTTGTTACAAAAATATAAAAATTACAAACATCCCAATCCAACATTATTTATGCTATAATGAGTATGGCTACAAAATAAAACACAGAATCAAAGTTTACTCCGAGTGTCCATCTGACTGGCAATTGTGACAAATGTATATTTTTGATTTCTTTTCACAAGGAAAATGTGACCACAGCTGACAATCCAAACAGACCCACTCCTCGCCTAGTTTATTGGAAGAGATTGGTTCCAAACACAATAAACAGAAACATTCACTCTCTTATTCTGATGAGCTTCTTGGATCTAATTTATTCCTTGCAGACGTTTTGGCCCTAGCTTGCTTTGGACTACTCAGTTTTATTTTCCTCTTAACCGCTTACCCCCTTTTTTGTGTGTCGTTTTTCATATTCTTCCTCAAGTGCGTTCTCCTCTGGAGTATCTGTAAAAACGGCGCTGATCCTGGATTTCCTCCCACCCATTGTTTTGACTTAGAGCTGATTTTGGAAGGGGCTGAACTAGCTCCGGGGAAAACTTGGCCATTGTTTGGGATATATTATTGGCCCTGAATGGACCAGCAACTCCTACCGGATTGGTAGAAATCTCATTGGTTCTAGTTGAACCATAAATTGGTGTGATGGGTCTGTCCAGAATTAATGATCGTCCAGGAGATGCCTCATTGTGTGGTTCTGGTGCTTTCTCTGGATTTTGTCTGTCCATCACAAATGAGGGGGAAAAGTCTGCATCCTAAAATACTGTCATATTAAAAGGAAATATTCCACATTTATGGAATCCATGTTGAATATTCATTGGTGTTATGGCAATCGGAAATGCTATTTTTAAAACAGATTGGATGTGGAATATTTTCATAGACCTAATGGTACCATCTGGGGTCTTATTATTCCTAATCTAACCATCCATTGCTTTGTTTATTTGTCTTCCTATGTGTTTCGAAAACACTTCGATCTAGTAACTAGAGGCGATGAGTGCAGCTAGGTAGAAAGGAAAGCATTACAACCCCATTAGTTTTAGCAAAATCAAGACATTTTGGCGCTAAATGCGACTGATGGTTGTCTAGGAAAAGGACAGGCCTTTGTGGAGAAGGACGAACGCAATCAACAAAATTATTCGGAAAAATAAGAAATTCAGTGCCTGTTGTCCACCCAGACTTATTTCCAGTACGAATGCATCCTTTTGAACCATCTCTGATTAAGTGGTCATAAAATCTTACCCTGGTAAAGATGATATTGGAGGAATAGTATTTCCAGCAGAATTGACAGCAACGGTTAACGTAACAAGTTGTCCTCTTTCAGCTGAGGTCATTGCTCCTATTTGTTTTATACCTTTTCTTGCAATAATTTTTTAGGAATTTTGAACAATAGTGACTCCGGTCTCGTCCATGTTCCAAACATCATTTGCAGTGAATGGATACCTATCGTAAACTTCAGAAAGTTTATCAAAAAACTTTGAAACATTGGCACGGTTGAAGCTGGATGCTCGGCCTATACTAGTAGCCTCCGGAGTTCGAATTGATAATGAAGGATGGCGCTTTAAAAATTATGAGAGCCAGTCTGCACCAGCTGTTTCATTGTCACTCCAGGTTTTTGGCATCGTAACATTGTAGTGCTTCCCACACAGGTAGGCAATACATCGCAAATCGCGTGGCGTGAGTCCAAAATAAATATCCGAGCAAGTTTCGATGTAAGTAACAAGAGCAGTCTCCTGAACTGGAGTGAAAACCTGTCTGTTTCTATAATATCCAGCAAGAGGCTTCCAGTCCACTTGAGGATCAGGCTTAGGTTCATTTGCTCCTGAAACAAGACAAAAACTAACCCAGTACACGTTTGGTTAGTTAATTAGGGGAAAACTGCAAATTACATTTTGGGAAATTCATGTTTTCTAAATATTATATAAAAAGTAGAATTAACAAATTAATTTATGGTTAATAATTTTCACCTACATTATTTTTAAGCTTGATTTAGATTTTTCTTTGTATTCAGAATTCAAATTTCCATCAGTAAAAATAAATAACTTCAAATTAGAATGAGGGATTTAGTCGAATAGAGTTGATTTATAAATATGATATAAAATATGTTGTAATTTCACAGCTTACGTTTATTTTTTCTTGAAATGTATCTTTTAAGGGTCACATGGTAGATGTTGTAACTTTTTGCAGATTGTCTAATGGATGTTCCCTCTCTCACCAGCTGATCTGCTTTCTCCAACACATCAACATCAGTTTTACCTCTATCAGACTTCCTCTTGTAGTTCCGCATCTAAAATTACATTCTATATATTTTTATTTCATTCATAGCTCTTTAGTAGCTAAACGGAAATAGAGTGAAAAAATCACCACTATTTTTTATACTTGGAAGTAGTATTAAATGTTATTATATAAATTGTATGATAAACTTTCATAAGACATTAATAGCATTCGAAATATCGAAACAAAACAATTAGGGCAGGTTGTAACAGGCAACAGAATTGGTTGTAACAGACAAAACTTGGTGTTACAACCTACCCCATATGACACCAATAAATGAATTATTAATTTATGTGGGCTAACCAAATTTTAACAGAAAGGCTAAGGGCATATTCTGAAAGCTGGAACTATAAATAATAGTGTGTGATGAAAAAAGTTTAACAAAACAATGTAAATTACTGAAAATAGAGGTAAAAGTCTATTGAAAAATATTTTGTTTACCTTATAGAAAAATGATTGTTTTTCTATTGCTGCTTATACAGACGTCCAGTTCTCATAGAGTCACAACTCAAACTGAAAGCTTTCACCATTGTGACCAAACTGACAAGTCACTCAAGCGAACAATGGCGGGACTATCGTTACTGTTAAAACCTGCCTCTGTTATAACAAACCCCGATCTCCCCTACAATAAATGAGATTTTGTTATACCCAAATTTGACCACATTTTGGAAAACACCGAAATCAGTACTTGCAAGACAACCTAGTTTCTGTGCCCACGTAACACCATCTGTTTCCTAGTACTCGTTTAGCCATCATTATTTAACAAATGTTGAGCGTTGTAGCTACTAGCCAGGTTGTGGCAGTAGCAGCAGGGTTCATATGTATGCAGGCACCAGTAAAAATAGCACCAACCCTGCGTTTTCTACATAAAATATATTTATCCAACAGAGAGATATCCGGCAGATAAATTCAGTTCATAATACGCGTAAAATATTAAATTGGCTGAAAACCTCTATCCGGTTGCTAAATTTAAACTCCCGATGACAATACCGACCCTAAATAGATTTATATCCAAATTAGCATATATATATATATATTTTTTTTCTTTGGATGTCTTTGTTTAATAGTTACTATACATTTAAAGTAGGTAATTATTAATCATGTATTTTTTAGCAACCAATTTTAGCATGGTATGGGTATTGAGGACATCACAGAAGAAATGAACCCACATTCACGTGAAAAAAAAAGAGTTGGGAAAATCAATGCACCCTGTCGGGATCGATCTTATTTTCCACTACTGCTTGATCACCGCTGCGGATGAAGCTGAACTACAGTAGAACACCGATTATAGTTTTTTTTTATCACCGCGTCTTACGACCCGATCGGCTTATAGCTACGCTTGTTTACTAATTACACTAATGGTTTCAGGGTCGAGGATGGCTATATGTAGAGGAAGTATAACCGCCTTTGCGTGGAAAACCCTTTTGGAAAAACCACCTCTAGTACAGCCAACAGAGATTCAAACCTCGATCTACCCGTCATTGGCAGTCTAGTCTACTGCGAGAGTGGCATGTTAGACCACGCGGTCACCGAAGTGGGTGACTATCTGAATTGATTGGTGACAAAGTTGGTTCGAATGATCCAAAATTCGGATGGTTGGCTTAAGGGAATGATTGTTATGGTGCATCGCACAGATTTTTTTTGACCCGTTACCTAAAAATAGAGATATTTACTTAAAACTCATAAAATATATTAAACAAAATAATAAATATCTTTGCAGAAACATTTAGAAATAGGAACATCTCGGTATACAAAACTTCATATCAACTCGTTATTTTCCAGACCTCCATTTAAAACCTACCCTCAGTAGACTCGACCAAGATTCAAACCCCAATCTCCCCATCATCATCAGATCAGTACAACATGAGAATTATGGCTTAGACCATTCGGCCACTGAAGTGGGTGGATCTACAAATTAGCTATACATTTTATCGTAATGAACAAGAGAAATGACCACGGGGTCTGACCAAGTGGGGGTAACGGGACTTTTTGTCAAAGATAAAGACCGTGCGTGATTCTTTATTTGCGGTGATTCTGTTGGTTGGTGATTCAGGTTGTTGGTATTCGAATAGTCGTTATTCTACTGCTCTTGTTTTATCACACAATATTTGAGAATAATTAATTTAACTTCATTTATTGCCGTGTGTGTGTGTGTGTGTGTGTGTGTAAGGTGATCTAATGAAAACACCTATGACTGAAACCCTCTTTTAAATATAAAGACAATAAACTTATCGAAATAAAACGATCAAGAGCTCGACATTAAAAAGGGATAGAACTAGAGATGAGTCTAATAATATATTTCTTGAAACAAATCTTAAATTTTGTTTCTGATCTAGAATCCAAATTCTAATCCTTAAAAATGTTAAGTTGCAAAGTAAAAATATTTAAAATTTGATTTAAAAAGAGTAGTTTGAATTTTGGGTGTCATTGATCAATTATATATTTTTTGTAATGGCTATTAAGCTATAACAACAAATATACCACTATTATAGTAAATTAATTATATCTTTACAATTTTGGTCATTTTTCTTGGTGATTTTGTTTTTTCTCCAACTACACTATTCTATATCAGTCCTTTTACCAATTGCTTAAAATTGTTATTCGCAGTCAAAGGTCTTCATAATTATATTCAAGATCTTTTTTTTGAGATTTTTATGAATCTCGAGTCTCTCGAATACCATAGGACCTTAAGGATTCGATGTATCGAGGATTCGAACTTTACATCTATAGATATAACTAATAAGAGTGCATAGTAATAAGCCAAATAAGTGTTACAAGGTTGAAATAAAAGTCAATGAAACCAGAATGTGTAAGAAGGAAATGGTAACGGAAGGGGAGGAATGACATATATATGAGGAGGGACGATGTTACACACAGAAGAGGGGGAGATCTTCTATAATTAACCATCTAATTGCGTGTGTGCGTGCACACGTGTGTATGTGTGTGTGTATGGCAGTGATCGTAGCAATCAGGATCGCAACTGGCTGGTTCGCTTCATTGCGCACTTTGAGGGGTAGGCTGTGTACTTCCTGTCAGAGACCTAAGCAGAGGGTGTAAGGGTTGAGGGAGAAGAGGAGTATACGAGAAGGATGAGGGGAGAAGGTAACGTCCAGCATACAGTCTAATTTTCATACAAAGAGCCTTATATACTTTCATGTATTCATACGTCAAAGTCATGTGAAGCTGTCAATTTTGATGGATCAGCACTAATTATAATAAACTAAACTAAACTAAATTAAATAGTTATTCACTCTCCTTTCACGCAAATGAGGGTATATTACCTCTGAAATGCTTCCTTCCTCATCTCTATCCCATTTTGAGTAGTTATATATATGCTTATAACCTGAACAGGTAGTAAGACGCGGCGATAAAAAATAATATTATTACTAAACTTTCTGGGATCCTGCGAATTACTTGATAGGTCATTACGGACTACACTTTGATAAACGCCTATTTAATTAAAATCCACACTTAGCTCTTATATTTAACTTTTGGAAAGGGAAAGAAAAACAGAACACAATATTACCAAGTATTTTAATTTTTAAAGAACTCTATATGAAATTCAATTAAACATGAACAACAATCACATTTCGCCTAAACATCAACACGATATTGACAAAAAGTATTAACATATTGTACAAAATAATTAAAATGAGTTAAGACTTTTTTTTTGTGTGTGTGATAGCTAAAAAAAATTATACAATCATTCACAACTACAAAAAATCATTTATTTCAATATTTCTTAGGACTTATTACACTTTTTTTGTGTGGGCTATGCCAATTTAAATCTATACAACTCTTTAGCGGAACATTATATTAACATTTCAATCGCAGTTTCTGTAAATTACACTCCAAAATAATCCCTCCACTATATTATCAGCCTTCATTGGACAGTCTGTTCAGATAAAACTATATACTTAGCAAATATTAATAGCTAGAACACTTAAAAGCAACTCATAATGATTGCAAAAGTACAAATAAGTTAAATGAAATATTTCCTTTTGAACCAGCAAATATACCGGTAAAGCCAGCCATATTAATATAATTTGTTAGTAGTTTGTTAGTAGCGCTATAAGATCTTCAAATTTACACATTAATGAAAAAATCCTGTCTACCATTACTTAGAATATTCACGTCTGATGACAATCTAGCTTTGTATTGTCAATGTAAAGATTTAAAAATAGTTCTTAATGTAGTACAAATTACAGAAGATTATGTTAACTCTGCATGTTTCAAATTATATATTATATTATGCGAAAATATTAATACGAAATATTTATATGGGAATTGATCATTTGTTATGGTTCTAAACCTTTATATAAATAAAAACTTTAAACCTATTCGTATAGTATTTAGAAAACTTTAGTGTCTTAGATATTATAACAATGCAAAGTTAATTTACATATTAAGCTTTAAAGTAACATGTGATTATACCTTTAGTATAAAAAAGTTAGGCTTCATTTCTAAGGAACAAGCTAATTTGTTCGGAAGTAAAACATAATAGAGGAATACTATGATGTTTTGAGGTGACCGTAAATCTTAGTCCTTTAAATATCTTCAGCCGAGGTTGTTCAACAATTTGGAATTGTATTGCATTGCATTTTGATGAGTAAATACATGGTTAAAGTCTACAGCAGGGATCGCCAAACTCAATAAATATGGGAGAAATTTTCAAATGTCAATTTATTCCATGAGCTACCCATTTTAAAAATATGTTACATCGCATATTTTATATTTTTATAATTTGTAGAGAATCTTTGCCATCACACTATTGTTCAATCTGGGGTGGGCTTTAAGTCTTGTATTCGTTATTCTAATGAAAATGATATATAATTATTTGTAAATCTTTTACTAAAATGAGCTAGTCAAACAAAATGATAAAAAACAACTTATTGTGTTACTTATTGAGAAAAATAGTATTAATCGCTTTTTTGGCCACGTGGTATAACGCGCCACTCTCGCAGAATAATAGACAGCCGATGACGAGATCAAGGTTCGAATCTCAGTCGGGTGTACTGAGGGTGGGTTTTTTTCAAAATGATTTTCAACTCTACCTCCACTTAAATACGGGTTCACTTCCTCAAAATAAAACTTTCTTAATCTCTAAAACCATAAGTGCATAACCCGAACGGATAGTAAGACGTGATGTTAAAAAAAATAGTATTCACTTTCGTCCACAATTTGTTTAATATCTGAGGAGTATCTTCCCCCCGTTCGAATGTAATTACCAATATTTTACTCTGTGAGCCTACTGCTCTATGTTTTTTTTTTCAACTTTAGTTTAAATTGATTACTCATAGAAGCTGTTAAATCAGAGCAATGCCTTAACCAATAATGAAACACGAACAAGAACTGATTACTTTACCTTCAAGACAGGAGGCCATAAACTTGAAGCAACACTTTTCAACTATAAGTTACTTTTGAAAGAATAAATTAGATTTCTCGTGGGAGCTACCGAAAATGCCACTGCGCGCCACTGGTAGCTTGTGATCGACTGTTTGGTGACTCCGGTTTACAGCAATGTTTCTCAACGTGTGGGCCACGACATTTCAATATTGTTTTATTTGTTGATTAAGAAATTGATCAAAAATGTTTAGTTTAATATTTTTTTTAAATAAATAAGAAAAGTTTTTTTGGAAGCTTGAAACTATTTATTTTCCATGTCTGTTACAGTTTTGTCACTTAAAAAAATCACAAATATTGAATATTACGTTGTAATTAATCACTTTATTGTTATTAGTAATACAATAAAAACCCGTTAGACCAACCGAGCCACGGTATTCCGAACAAACTTTTCAAAAAACGAGGAAAAAAATTGAGGAAAATGAAATACATTTTATTGGGTAACAAACTCAAAGTTAAAAGGGAATTGTAAGAAACAGTGATATCCGATGATAAATAGTTAACATTTACATTTTGTAGTCAAGACAATGTGTTTTCCTATAACTGAAAATAATTACAGTACATATTACTTGTTATATATATATCAGTTAAATAAACGAAAATTTGATTAAACTTATTCAACTGTAATTTAAAATTCGTGAAAGCTCTGTACCACTTTATTACCTCTGTTAATCCGAATAAGCTTCGGCCCCAATTAGTTCGGATTAACTTTGTCCTAGTGTAGTAATTGCATTGATTGACTGTTAGCTAACTATGAAATTCTGAAAATTGAAAAATGACACCTGGACACGGCAATAGAATTTTTCAATTTTCAGAATATGATATCTAGATGGAGAATTCCTCCCTAAAAAGCATAAATAATAGCTTTGGCTATTTGATTCTTAACTATGAAATGCTGAGCTATGTTGATTTAAAGATATGTGTGTGATAAAACCTTGAGTTGGATAAAATTAACCTTCATATAAAATTATTATTATTATTAGCACCGCGTCTTACTACCCGTTTGGGTTATACGCACACGCTAATGTGTAATGGTAGGGTGATTGTGAGATGAAATGGAGGACCTACAGTTTAACGTGGAATCCGAACCACGGTGGAGGCCTGGCATTCCCCACATTCACAAGATGTCTTGTCAGAGGTGAAGGAAGGGTTTGGTAATCAGATAAATCTGTGCCGGGACCGAGGATTGAACCCCAGCCACCAGCACAGAAGTCTGAAACCTTACCCCTAGACCGCCAGGTCACCCTCATATAAAATTAACGATACGATTTGAAAATATCAAATATTCTGAGAATATTTACCAAATAAATGTATTTATAGTTATGTACGTTTTTATTTATTTATTGAAACTATCATCGTTTTATGGATATTTTTTACATCTAGTAGTGCTGTTTTTTTTTAAAGCTTCTTGGTCTAGCTACAAAAACACTATATTTCAATAGTGGTTCACGGGTTGTTACAAAAGCAAGCAAGTCTTGGCAGACGTTAACTTTCGAACTTGTTATTTAAAAACCATTAGACATATATTTGTCCAATATATATTTCATGGATGGTTGGCTAAAGAGTTTGCGAACGTTAAAATACACTAGA
>CABEEJ010000213.1:218931-232772 GCA_901482245.1 Timema douglasi
CCCTCCCGATTATTATTTTCAACACACATATTGAAGAATCATCATAAACTCTACCATAAAATATGAGTGACTATCGACATTTTTATGAGGAATAAATGAAATTTTCAAAATAAAATATAGCCTATGTTACTCGCTGATAATGTAGCTTTATATTGGTGAAAGCATTTTTTTAATCGGTCCAGTAGTTTTTGAGTTTATTCATTAAAAAAAAAATCTTTCCTCTTTATAATATTAGTGTAGATTGATATGTACTCGTTACTTATGTTACTTAAAAATGTATAATATTTTATAGAAAAGTGATCAACTCATTAAATGACTGTATTTTATTAAATGCAAACAAATTTATTAACAAAAGTAAATAATTCCTATTTGCACCATTGCATTGTTAGTTGTTTGTAGACCGACAGATGTCGCACAATGGTGGCGTATTCTACCGTATTATAGCATATTACTCGAATAACGTAAATCATAAATTACATAAAGTTAGGGTTTTCAGAAATCTGGAATGAAATCCCATCACTAAGCTAATACTTATTGCTTTTAATTAATTATCTGTAGTACACTATTTGATGCAAAACTTAGAATAAAAACTTTAATTGAATTTAATAATTTTTGGGGGAAATTTGCCCCCCTGGAATGTGAGGCCCGGAGCAGTTGCCCCATTTACCCCCTCCTAAACGCGGCCTAGGTTTGTCGAATGGAAACATGTTAACTTTTCCTAGCTGCCACTTACCTCTTTTACCGTAGATAGTCTACACGCAAAGAATACACTGGACATATTTATAGTGGGCGTTAATCCATATTATTTGAGAATTTAATTAGGAACACGTGCTCAAATTATTTTCAAAATTTGTTCAATGCATACAAGGGGTAAATACATATATTTACTGAACCAAATCAGTGGGGGAGGGGGCGGGGAATAGTATGTTTTACATTGATCATTTTATATTCTACATAAGACTTAGTTATACTTATAATACTCATCATTATTAGGAAACAAACGATATGTAAACGAAGTTTTACGTGTTGGAAATTGATCGTAAAAAAAAAAATCACATTTAAAGTTACACCATATTATTTTTGTAAACTCTTGGTCACAAAAATTGACTAAAATTTGTATCTGTCCCATTTTCAGAACAGCCGATGGATCTTAAGTCTGTTTTAAATCTTGAAGACCAGATATAATTAAATGTATTGAAGAATAATGATACAAATAACGTACCCAAATTTTCTACTGGATATTTCAGAGTATTTCCCCTTTTATGTTTATTATTTAATGGCCAAATAATATAAAATCATCTTTTAGGCAAATATTGACACGCAAATTATTCATTGACAAAAATAAGGGGTATTCTTATAAAATAAAGGCGTATCGAATAATTTTGGAAGAAAAAATTAGGCCTTTAATGCATTTTTTTAAATGTTTGAATTTATAAAGTATTCGTCAAAAGGTCCAAATTCAAATAATGTTTAAAATATTAGTAGACCTATTAGAATAAGATGTGCTTTTAAAAAAATGCTATGGATGTAAACATCCAACTAAACATGATTGTGTTCACTGATGAAAACAAAAGTTTAATACATATAAAAACATTAAAACGTGTATAATTTAAATTAAATTACTGAAGGAGGACCGCCTCGGTGAGCGATAAATTGCCGTGCAGACGTTTAGCTCTAGCACAATAATTAATTCTACGATGCGTTATTTCAAAATATGGTTAAAGCCTAAATAAAGTCAAAAGATACCAACAGGACTATTTTCTCTTAACGACCCTATAATTCGAACTTTATTAATATAAAAAAGCGTGAAAATAGAAAATTAGTTCATTTTCAACGACACTTTAAGCAAATTTGCGGAGCCATGAGACAGGGAATTCCTCTATCAAATATAATATATATTTTTTATAGGTTTAAAACAGAAAATTTTAGGATATTCGAGAACTATCAGCGAACTTTATCATAATCTAAGAAAATGTGTATGCTTTTTCCCCCTCTTTCCTACTGACATGACAAAGGGTGGTTGTAGGTTAGGGGTAAAAGGGAGTATAATCTTGGACAGAATAGAGAAGTAGTTCCATAAAACGACAAAGACTATTGTATTTTTAGCAGTGTGGCCTGAACAGCGGTTGATATTTTCTCACTCACCGAGGCGGTCTATTTAACACATGCACAATTATTTATGTTAATATACAAGTAATCTATTAATTACATATCATATTCAACTCCATGTCTTGAAAATGTTATTTTTATCACCTTTTCTAAAAAGTAAAAAGCCCTAAAAATGCACATTTATTTTTCTAATTTGCTATTTACAATCATTTCAATTCATAGTTCAATGACGAATAGTAAGAAAATCCTAACTATAGTATTCATATTAAATAGGCGACAAGAATAATTATATCATATTCTAAATAATTAGTTTTGAATGTCCAAGTATTCCTGTACTTAAAAAAAAATATCTCATGGTTAATTTTATTTGACATAGAATCGCCACTAAAAAATAAACAAATCTAGTATGCATTATGACACAGTCAATGCACATAACCAATTATTCTTTTTTTTAATAATACTTTCTAAAAGCGTAATTACTCGAAAAACACATTTTTTCACAAACGTATGAGGGGGGTCACATTACAATTGATGCATAGGAATACTTGTATGTAGGACTAATGACTTGTGATGTATGACGTCACCAGATATGGTTTTACATTATATTTGTACATTGAGGCCAACGCAAACATTCATAAAGTATTTTATTATTATTATCATTTGGTTCTCTGTAAAGTTTTATTTATTTTCCAAACAATTTCTGATATTGGATGTTTAACATGTGTTTTCTTTGGTAAACATACAACATATTCGGATTATGTTTATGACTATTTAACATTAAAACTGGCAAAATAGGACACATCTTTTTTAAGCAAAGCACATAACTACGTCCATTTTCAAAAAAGACAAAAAACAAAACAAACAAAAAGTGTAATGTTTATATTAACATTTTTTAAAAACTTTTAGTTTATTTACAACGTATACATCATTGGTTTTTATAAAAACAAATTATTAAGTTATTTTATAGTAATTTTAAGTTATTATTTGAATGTATATGGAGATCACAAACATCGACTAAGCTATAACAGCTAAAGTTTCATAGTTTTAGCAATAGTAGTCGTTTTTAAACCATTACGGTTTTTAGTTTTGTCAAAACCATACACTTGGTGTTTATTTTTCATCCAACCACCATTATAAAAGCATTGGAATTACCTATATAAATTATATGTAAATAATATTATATATAATTCATGGCGTGAACCCGCAATCGAGCTATACCAACCGAGCGTCCGCCACCATCAGCGATGATAGTGCCAACATTAGCGGATAGTGTGACATATGGTCAGCACAACTAATGAGCCATTAATCTCAGTTTTCTAAACTTGATCTGTTACTTCTTTATTCAAGTAGCTCTTCACTTGTCCTCACGAGGATGATTTTGACCTCGTTACAGAATCAATGCTTCACATTAAGTTTCGGGGATCGAAGTCGAGACCTCTGAATCTGTAGCCAGGAATTTTGACCACTAGATTTATATTTTGTTTTGAAAAATAATATGAAATCCACAAAAAAAAACTTTCAGTGAAGCTATTACTTTAGTCAGTAGCTAAATATATTTTATCTACTCCCCCGCATTCCTCTAAAAAATACAATATATGTGGGATTTATGTAAATGCAAACCAAAACAACAACCAAAAAACTAGCTATTAATTCTTTAAATAAAATACTACAAAAATAAATTAATCTGTCTTATTCAACGATAAATGGAAAACAACGAGAAATGTTTTTAACAATAATTGTAAATATACATGAAGCTTCTGTTGAATATTGGATTCTTTTACAACAACCATACTCTCAAATATGAGCTATTTATCACAAGATTCTAAGTTAAACATTGAAACACACAAATGATTAATTAATTGTAATGATTGGAGTTATTATTCCTTAAATTAGAAAAAAAAAACTGTCAGATAATATGTATTGGCTATATATACACATGACCCAAATTGGAAGAGTTTATGAGAGTATGACATTTTCAAATCTTAGTATTATCATTTTTCTTTCTATCTAGTTTTAACTAAGATCCTAGATTTATAAATGTGACAACACCGCTTTACTAAAATTGAGCAAAGTGTAAATATTTGTTTGTCTCCAAACAAAATGGTTGAATGTTTTTGTACGAAATTAGCCTGTACTTGTAATAACGAATTATTTAAAACAAATCTATTAATACAATTATTTTTCACACACTTTTGAAACTGTTTTTAAGATTCCCGTCTCATACCACGGATAACACCTCACTTAGCTCTAGGCTGGTTCCACTCTTAAACAATGCAATACGGGCTGTTATGGGCACTCACCATCTCTTTCTAACCTATTGATTTCCCCGTAAGCGCTGTCCTTTTTCTACCCAGTGGGGTTGCCATTTTAAAGCTTAAAAATTAACAAAGCTATTTATATGATTTTACCATGCCATATGATATATCATTCACTGATGCATCTAACGAAAGCAAAATAATATAAAAAAGAAAAGTAAGCATTTTTTCCCCACAAAATATTAAAATTAATATTGCATCTCAGTTTCACGAGTTTCCAAACATATGTCATAAGTCTCATTCCAATTGCGCGAGAAAACCAATAATTTTATGGTGGCTATAATAATAGTCATGAACAACGCCTGCAACGTTTTAAATGGATATCTTATGCACGAGATTAAAAAGAAATTAAAACATATTACACATCTCTAAATATTTAAAGTAAAACAAGAAAAAGTCGTCTTGTTATAAGTTTTCTCTCTCTTTGGATTGTGTATAGGGGCTTGGAAAGATATTTGGGCCAAAAAAAGGAATGAAGCTAATGGGGTGTGGAGGATGTTAGAATTTGTTTCGAAGTCGAATCTGATGTTTGTTTTGAAGCCAAGTCGAAGTTTCGCACACACCTATTGGTGAACTTACTCTTAGTAACTTTACTCATCCTTAATACGTTATATTTTTTATTTAAATTAGTAAGCTATAAGCTGCTGATAATCAAAACACAGGTTCCAGATGTAGCATTATTCTTAAATATAGGCATAGCTCCCGTGAGCTTAGAACCAAGGAATCTCCCAACTGAAATTATTCGGGAATGTGAACTATAATGGATATCATTCTCTGACAGAAATGCATGGTTACTATTGAGAAGCAGCGTTGTCATTCTCTTGTTTTCGTGTGGTCAATCTCCCCTTAAATATAAGACAAGATTCGCAACGCTGCTTAGTTGATGTTGCCAGTAGCTCCTTCTTACCTCAGCACACCACCTTCTGACATAACTGAGAGCGAGGAAATTTATAGACAGTTAACTGAGAGATAGAGAGAGAGATAGAAGATAAAACATTTCTCCATAAGACCTGCATTTCCCTCAGCGATTATATTTGGGTGTAGCTCCTATTTACCCCAACACACCACCTTAAAATATAACCGGGAGCGAGGAGATTTATCAACAGTTAGCTGAAAGAGAGCTAAGATAAAGCTCTCCTCCATAAGACCTGCAGTTAGTTCCCTCAGCGATTATATTGGGTGTAGCTCCTTCTTACCCCAACACACCACCTTCAGATATAACCGGGAGCGAGGAGATTTATCAACATTTAGCTGAAAGAGAGCTAAGATAAAGCTCTCCTCCATAAGACCTGCAGTTAGTTCCCTCAGCGATTATATTGGGTGTAGCTCCTTCTTACCCCAACACACCACCTTCAGATATAACCGGGAGCGAGGAGATTTATCAACAGTTAGCTGAAAGAGAGCTAAGATAAAGCTTTCCTCCATAAGACCTGCAGTTCTCTCAGAGATGGTATTCAGTGTAATAGCCTCTAGGAAAGGGAAAACATATTTGTTTGAAACGTACCTGAGAAGTCTTATCAGTCGTGTGGTGTTTCGGTGTAGGCTTACATGGTGTTTGGTGATTTAACCGTGATTATTATCGAACGTAAAACTAAGATTATAAACGACTTACTATATGACAAATAACCAATATAATAATCTGTGGATGAGTAAACTAATTGTTCAAGAAAGTGTACACACATTCACATGGATAGAGGCGGGGAAAACAATGTTTTTTTACCTGGTTTGCGAAAAAAATCTTCAGTTCAAATTTGAGTACATTTAGTTTTTCTTCTATTCAAAGGGGCAGAAGTTTAAATTATTGATTTTTTAAAAGTTTTTTTCCAAAATTGTTTGTTTTTACCAACTTTTCGGAAACTAAAAAAAATACCCAAGTTTTTTTCCTCTATTTTCCACGCAAATGGCAATCATTTCAAGGATTACCTGCACTTGGGAACAAATTTATAATCAACTCCGAATTGACCCACCTCAGTGGCCGAATGGCCCAAGGCATCACTCTCACAATAGACTGGACTGCTGATGGCGGGAATATCGGGGTTCAAACCCCGGTCGGGTGGAGGGCTTACTGAGGATGGTTTTTCTAAAATTGTTTCCCAATATTTCTTCAAATTTAACCCTACTCCTCCCATTAGCGAAAAGAGTAAATAGATGTTTATCCCAAATGGGTAGTAAAACACTGTGCTAAAAAAACACTCACTTCTAATTGCACATGCTTCTGTCCTGCATTGAAACTTAAATTAGATTAATGCGAATCTGAACCAATACATTCTTAGAGGGGGTATTCCGCACGATTGATCACGTGGTCTAACGGGAGAGACTCGTAAATTACAGTGTTGTCAGTGACGAGTAGATCTGGGTTCGAATCTTGGTTAAGCTTGGATGTGTCATTTTAACATGGAATTTTATCACCTTTACATATCAATATGGGTACCCTTCTTCTGTAGTACCTTCCTCATCCTTTTCCTATTATATTAAATAAATAATAAATTTTGATTTTAAAGTTTTTTAGCACCTCGTCTTACTACCTGTTCAGGTTATACGTATACGTAATCATTTTGCAAATGGGCTAGGGTTGAAGAATTTTGAATCAAGAGAAAGTGTACGAACATTTGCGAAGGAGAGAGAAAAATAATTTAGGGAAAACCATCCTCAGTTCATCCGACCGTGATTCTAACCCCGATATCCCTGTAATCGGCAATCTAGATTATTACAAGAGTGATGCCTTAGTCCAGTGCTATCTAACATTTGTTTTTTAATTTGCGTACCCCCAGATATAATTTATCTTTTGAGTCTGCATCCACTAAATTGTTGGTCCATAATGCAAGCTATACATATTCTATCATCAACATCTAGAAGAGAGAGAGAGAGAAAATTATGCTCCCAAACCGTATGACCTTATGTCCGGGTGTAGCTGACCCTAAATATGAACTGGATTATTCACTGGTATCATGAAATTTTATATGTATTTATATTTTACTTACCTCCTAACATGTATTCAAGTATCCTCTATTTAATACCACCACCTGAGACTATGCGGCCACCTAAGCAGGTGATATTAAAGCTATTAATAAAAAGATTTGACTATTAAAAAAAGTGATTGGGTAACATTGATATTAATTAGGCCAAAATCGAACATTTTTTCTTACCTTTCTTCTGTGCATGTGTGTACAGTCTGATTTCGTTAAAAAGGTAATTTTTGGACGGCCATAAAAGTTACTAAAAATATTATATATTCATAGGTCAAGTCACCTGATTTGCAAATATAACTTTTTATAGATGCCAATATTCATTAAACAATACTTATAATAAAGTAACGCACACACAATACACAAAAAAATGTTCCAGGCTAAAAACTAAGAGTAACTAAACATAATTTTTTACTGTCAATACCGGAAAACCTACAATGATCCAAAATTCCTTTTAAAAATATAAGATTTTTTGAAATACAAGCTATATTGTTTATTTCACTTGTAATATATTGCATTTTTTTTGTATGCGAACTTGTTTTTATTGTAGACCTATGCAAGCTATAAAACGTGTGAGAGTATCTGTGTAAGAATTTTTTTTTGATAACATCGCGTTTTACTACCCGTTAAGTTTATACGCTAATGTTTTTAGGGATGAGGAAGGTTATATTTCGAGGATGTATACCCGCATTTGCGGGAAGGGAGAGTGAAAACATTTTTGGAAGAAAAAAACACCCTCAGTTCACCCAACCATGATTCGAATCTTGAGCCCCCTTCATTGGCATTGTAGTATTCTCCTCCCCCCCCCTCCCCCAACTGTTACCACCACTTGACAGCAATGTTTGGCAACCATTGAGACTATATTATTTCCGAGGTTATTGGGGATACCCTTAGATATGGGGGAGAGGGGAGGAACTGATAACAACCACCAACCACAACCACAAATTGCTAAAAATCGCGATAGTCTATTGAGATTAGGGGAAATTACACGGAAAAATCATGTTTACTAAGTGCAATAAGCATGTGTCAGTATTATCGCTTTAGAGGTCATCCATAAACAAAGAGACACTTTTTTTTCTCATCTTTCTTTGATCCTACCGCCTTCATATAATATACCAAGTAGAACTTTATCCTGACCCCTCCTCTTTCTCCAATATGTGTTATGTAAATTTTAAACTCAAATATGTATACCATTATTCCATAGAGAGCTTTTGTGACACTAAAAGAGGGATTAAGATTTAATAACCTCAGAATCAGAAGATATCTCATCATTATCATTATCATCATCATCATCATCATCATCAACAACAACTGTTTCTAGCCTGTGGACGGGTCAGTTTAGTAAAATGCCTCCATTTTCCTCTATCTTTTCACAATTCTTCCTTCCTTCCATGCTTCTCCTCTCACTTGTACATTTTCTGTTAACTGCTCCTCCCATCTATTTCCTGGTTTCCCTTGTGGTCTCTATATCCTTGATTTCCAACATTTTCTTTGGCATTTTTCTTTTTTCATTCTCATCACATGGCCATACCATCTCAGTCTTGCTTCCTCTATCATCTCATATACTCCCTATACTCCTACTCTTTATTGGATAACTTCATTCCTTGTTTCTCCTCGTGGCAGCTATCTTGCTCCTCACAAACTTAATTTCCATGGCCTCCACTTTACTAGTCTCTCTTACATTCACTGTCCATGTTTCTGCTGCATGTGTGACAATGAGTACAAAGTATCTATATCTATTAATATATATTTACAAATGGTGAAAACATTTAACAATATTTTTTTAACCATTAGACTGTACTCACTCTCCTCCTCCTTTTCCTTGTAACACCATATAGAGTAACACCATATAGACATTAGAGTTTACCCCTACAACATCGTTATGTGGTTTATGGATGACCCCTTTGAGAGTTGATTTTAAACTTACAATAACTTACAAGCCTTTAGTACTTATTTTTCATAACAGTTCAGTAGAAGGTTCGAGGGAATTTAGTCTCATAGTCAATACTACACCCATAGTATAATTTGGATAAAACCATATTCCAAAGAGTTATAAAAAAATTAGGGGTTGGTAGTTTGATTTCATGGAACCCTCGAATCCATTCAAGTCTCTAGGGTTCGAGAACAATAATTTTCAAATAAAGAGTTTTAAAAAAATACCATAATTTGATATTTTTTTAAAGATTTAATATGATGTTTAGAAATTACTAAGGGCTTTTCACAAAATTATTATTAATATTATTATTATTATCATTATAATTAGCACCACTCCTTACTACCCGTTCGGGTTGTACGCACTTAAGCTAATGTGTAGTGGTAGGGTGATTTTGAGATGAAAATGGAGGACCTACAGTTTAACGTGGAATCAGAACCACGGTGGAGGCCTGGCATTCTCCACATTCATAAGATGTCTTATCAGAGGTGAAGGAAGGGTTTGGTAATCAGATAAATCTGTGCCGGGACCGAGGATTGAGCCCTGGACCCCCAGCATAGAAGTCTGACACCTTACCTCTGGACCGCTAGGTCACCTCCCCCCAAAAAAACCAACAACCAGCCCCAAAACCGTTAGTTTACCACTTACCGTGAACAAAATCCAAATTGAAGAAAACAAAATCAAACTAATATGAAAAAGTTAGAACCGTTAAGTGTTTTTAAATATTTAGATTCAGATTAAAATTTGAGATAAGAGATATAAAATAAATTGAAGTTTCAGATTTTAGGAGAATAAAAAAGGGGGCAGGATGACTTTTTTAAAAGAAATTAATTTTAAAAGGGGGGTTTTGGAAAAATAAGAGGAAACGCTATAGTTCTGGTAATCCAACTAAAATTGTATAGTTGATGTCGATTACTTAGATTCATTATGATTTAGTCATTAAAAATACCTTTTATTATGACTTTTTTTTTACATGTTTAATATTTCCCTAAAAAAACCCAACAAATTGACATGCAAAAAGAAAAGAATATCGACAAATAAATATATAGAAAAATAGATTGGGGCATACATTAAGAGTGGGTAATAAACCGATTAAAATACTATTTGTTTTAAAACATATATTTATAAAATGTAAACACAAATCAACAACAATAACAATAACAAAACAAAAAATAAACTAAAATATAAATGTATCTAAATTCTATAGGTTCTACACAATACAAGCAGAAAAACGAATTCATCGACCAGTAAAATGAAAACAATTCAGGCATTTAAAAACCGATATATTTGTTTACCTACTGGTTACACGCAAAATAATTCAGAGCTACAATCAAAAGTACATAAAAATAAAATGTGAGAATAAAATAAGAGAACTAACAGTATATTTCAAAAAATAATGGCACTAGAATTTATCACTTTATTGTTTTGAAATATTAACAAAAAAATTTCATACCGCGTCTTTGTAGCTATTTGGATTACACACAAACAAAAATTTGTAAGGTGTGAGGGAAATGACTTAATAATTTATTTTAGGTGTAGTCAAATAATTTGAAGTCTTAAAAAAAAAAAAAAAATCCTAAGAAGTGAAGTTATGCTAAAATTTATAGTAATAGTAATTAATTTGTTTACATTCCAATTTTACTATTTTTTTTTTTGTGAATAGGTACAAATTCAATTGATACTATTTTTACTTGTGATATTCTTGAATACAGACAGAAGGTTTCAAAATATTGATCTACGATTTGATATAATAACTATGTCCTGTTATACTGTGCATTAAAAGAAAAACATAGTTGGGATAAATTATACACACATTAATGAAACTATATTATATGTATGTATGTATGTAGTAGGCCTTATCAGTCAGATTAAAATAAATCAATTAACTTCAATAATAGTTAAATATACAAAACCTCTCAATTTTTTAGACAGAAAAATTACCCTTATTACAAGTGAATATGAATTGCACCCAGTGTCATGTCATGTAGTGTTTTCAGGGTAAGTAGAGCATTTTATAACTGTACATATTATCCCCCCCACCCCCCTCAAACTCGATATTAATTTGACCGATCATAGATAAGCTCTGCTTTACATACCTCCCATGGTAATATCTTTCTGTTGATATCTGACCAATGAGTATTCTACTTCGTAATGAGAACATATCACAGGTATGGTTTAGACAAACTCTGCTTACCTTGGTTGACATTTCACTGATTTCACTCGTCGTTCGTTTAACATATAGCTAAATATATTTAATTTAGAGTTTAATTACTTTGTAGGAAAACTGTTTTATGTTATTTGGAATGATTGCACTAATGATAATTCCTAATATTTTAGGTTTGACTTCATTAAAAAGATTTAAAGTATTTAGAAATTGAGAAAATATTTGAATTGTTATAATAAAAACTTATTCAAATATAGTTTATTGTTTATAAACAACTTCTTCAAAGAAAGATGGTATATCTAGCCATCCCCGAAAATGTTGAAAGTGAAAGAAAATTTTTTGTAAGAATACTTATTATAAGTAGAATATGCAACAAAATCCAGTAAATGACAAACTAAATGTATTACTTTAACAGTATAAAGGTAACTACTAGACCGAAATTAAATATACCAAAAAATACGAACATGCTAAAACATCCATCACAGAATCAACACATGGTAATACCATGCAGCTGCCAACAGCTTAATAGAATGGCGTATCAGAACTCTGGGAATAAAAATATCAAGATTTATTTTTGTCTTAAGAGCCCATGCCACCCCATGGATAATGAGGGTAAGTAATACCACTTGAACCAGATGTCACATTAGAGCGTGTTAACTTGGATTCATCACTAGAATTTAAAATAAGTGAGAAAAAATAATTTTACCAAATTAAAAAATATGAAAACAAAATTGAATTTTTTAGAAATTTATTCCAATGCACTGCTGTCAAGTGAAAAATGCATAAAACCACACTTTGATGGTATATTTGATTTGAACATAATCGTGTATTCAATATCTTATTTAATCGGCTGGCAGATGGTCGTTTAAAGAGCCCATAAATAGTATTTAGCTTAGATAAGTAATACAGTTTCAACCAAGCATCCCCACAGTGGTGTGGTTTTAGGTATTCTTTTTTTTTTTTGACAAGGAAAATGAGACTAGTAAAAATGTGTTACCATTTATATTGTTTTCAACACAACATGAAAACATTATTTTATAGTGAAAAACTATTATACTGACCCCGATTTTGCTATTACCAAATAAATAATTCAGAAAATTCCACTTCAATACATTTTCTGGTTCAAGCCTAATCTTGTTTGCATCTAATTTCCTGGTTAATTGTTTTTGAGGCGGGCTCTTAAAACAACGACATACTTTGCTGGGGAATAATATCAGAATACTATGAGCACAATCTAGCTACTGCTTCTGGCTCTAGGATATTTGGACGAGTCAACCTTTTATTTCATTCCATCCATGCTGAATGTAAAATTGCACAAAAAAATGTCAACTTTATCATCTAAAACTTTTCTATGACACTTTCAAATAGTTACATCAGTTACTCAAATTTAACCTTTTGTTTACGACTTTTTGTTCCATAGCTGTCAACAAAAGCTATCGAAAATTGTTATTACAAACACATCCACTACATCTATGCAAAAATCAAACAAAAAATGTGTTGAGTCAAGAGGACTTAGTAGCGATAGTCAGAAATAACACATTAATTCTCAGAAAAATAAGGAACACCAAATTCTGAACCCCAATGTCTAAGGCCCAAGTTATTCAGAAATAACAAAATTGGTCTCCTAATACCAGCAAGAACGTAAAACCTTTTTCTTATAACTCTTCCGTTTGTACAATTGGTGCATTAATTTTTGGTGTCTGCAACGGTGACGTCATCGTCTGCTGTTCTTCGGAGGAGGTTTGCGACATCTCCTTGACCTGCTGACCATTCACCTTGACCTCGTTGACCGAAAGGGAGCGGGTATGGTTGACGGGAGTGTGGGTGGAGACGGGTGGCGTGGCGAGGACGTTGGCGGACTGAGAACGCGTGTGGCCTCCCCGAGGGGACGGCGACGCCGTCGAGAACTGCTCTCTCAGAGCCATCTGGTAGGCCACCTCGAAGGCTTGGCCTAGCGTCATGATCACCTCCGTGGCCTGGTCCTGCAAGGGAGACATTCGATGATGACGTCAGAGTTTGGGGTTAAGTGAGGAGAATGAAGGGATTCGTTTCTGTTGAAGCATTTGGAATTAAGGTGGTTCAATGAAGGGTTGGGTGCACTGAAGCAATGTAGGTTAAGGGATCAGAGTAAAGGGGTGGATGCGTCGAAACGTTTGGGGTTAAGGAATGAGGGTGAAGGAGTGGGTGCATTGAAGAGTTTGGTGATAAGGGTGAAGGGGTTTGTGCGTCAAAGCAGGGGTAGAGTTAAGGAGAGGATGTGTCTAAACGTTTGGGGTTCAGGTGAGAAGGATGGGGTGGGTGCGTTGAAGCATTTGAGATTAAAGATTAAAGTGAGGGGGTGGGTGTATTTAATC
>CABEEJ010000213.1:232842-267805 GCA_901482245.1 Timema douglasi
GGGGTTCAGGTGAGAAGGATGGGGTTAATTTCCGTTGAAGCATTGTAGGATAAGGGATGAGGGTGATGGGGTGGGTGCATTTAATAATTTGGGGTTATGGGATGAAAATGAAGGTGAGGGTGCATCGAATCATTTGGGGTTAAGGGATGATAGTGAAGGTGTGGGTGCATCGAATCATTTGGGGTTAAGGGATGAGAGTGAAGGTGTGGGCTCTTTGGAGAATTTGAGGTTATGTTAAGAGGGTTAAAGAATGGAAGCTTTCAACGTAACAGTATGATTTCTTCTTTGTTACCATCCTTGTATGACAGATTAAGGTTCATAGATTCAATTTCTGTTAAAGGAATTTATAGACGTAATTAAATAAAAAGAGAAGGAAGATCTCTAAAGTACAATCCGTTTACGGTGAAAGCTTGCAATCTTACCTTAAAAGAGTTCCACTATGGCCCTATCATATAAAATGCACCATAGTGGAAACAGGCAGGTTAAGCATACTAATTTCCCAGGTAATCAAGGTGCACATAATTTATGTTGAAACGATTGGAACCTAAGGTGTCTATTGGGTTATAAATCCAAAACACTCACCCATTCAGCAACTAACAAGAATCCAATAATTATGAAATAAGTATGTTATGGTAACTATAATGATTGCAAATATGATATAGAATGAATATGATTATACCCCAAGAGAGATTATCTGAACACCTGCAAGAGACCAACTGTATAAATAATCTGCATCCTTTCTCATTAGTGTGTTAAATCTAAAAGATCTACTCCACACAAATATATATATATATACACTTTCAAGTACCCTATTTAATATTTTAGGTATTTTTGTGTGTGTGTAAATTTGTTATAAAACAAATCCTGAACAACCATCTCATGTTAAGACCGCCATATACAGGCATGCATTTTGTTAACAGCAAGAAACTATTTAAAGCTCTCACTTTTGTTACATTTTAAGGTTCAAAGTTAGTGAAGTATTTAAATTTACTGACTTTTTCCCATCTTTGATTAAATTCCCTGATATTTTCTGGACATCAAAAACTTCTCTAACTGTTCCAACATATATATAAGTAAACCCTGAGAAAGATTTGTCACCTTCTGTAAATTGTTTCCCTAATCATCAAGACAACCAACGGATCTCTTTTCAAATTGACCTGAAACCTGTTAACATAATTATTTTGCTATATTCACCGGATATCAAAAATAAGGAATCATTTTGTGGTTGTTCCAAACCATTACCGAGATTATAAGTATTCAAATAAATAAATAAATAGGGGTTTGACATTTCCTAGGGAATGAAACATTCGTTGTCGTTTTTCTGAAGCTCAAATTCACCCCATGAAACATCTCGCTAAGTTTGAAAATCATAGAGGAATCCAGAGTTTCAAAATATCCCGTGTAAGAAATAAGCAACAGCACAATTATATCCCCTATCATTGGTCTGTTTGAACCAGGATTTAATTTCTAGGACCAACTAGAGGGAGGTGCCTTTTGTGCGGAGACTAAACTCACTATGAGAGGAGCGTAGTCAGATGTTACGCTTAGGTTACATATTTACCAAACATTTAATATTGTTTAGCGTTCACGGGAATGAATACAAAAGTATTTTATTTGATTTTCTACATATATGGATATGTAAACGTAGTTTAATAGCTGAAATTCTCTACTTGGAAAAGTTTAAAAATCCATATATTTTTGTTGATGATTAATAAAGGAACCACTATGTCACTAGTCTGACACTTTAAATAAGTCAAAGACTTTTCAAAATAGAAACTCAGTTGCTGTATCAGGGTTCAGCATCCGTTTGTGTGGGGAATAAACATCGCTTACAAGGCTTATCCAACCCATCATGGTTGTGTCCTACGAGCATAGTCACGCACATTACATGCGCAGCGAGTAATTTAGGAATCAATGCTCCCATGCCCACCATAGATCCCAGTCATCACCGGGCAGCTGGAAAAAAACCCACCTTGGCCGGAAGGCGGAAGAAGTCGACTCCTCTTTCCATTTGTGCTGGATTCTCGCGTCAGGGAGGTAAGATACAACCTAGGAATCGCCCTGAAGAAGGCTTTAACCTATGTCACCCCATTTGGACCCTCGTAGGAGGTCAGGAGTCTAGCCTTAGGAATCGCCCTAAGAAGGGCTTTCAAACTTAGCTGCCCAGCGGGAACCTTGCGGATGGAGCCTGACCAGCTTTCCCAGACGGTACTAGCTACCAACAGCTTAGTGTGTGACCATTGGGGAGGGGGGGAGGTTGAGAGGACCTCCCCCCACACGAGTAACACCCCTAAGGAAGAGAGGGGAAGCCTCTTGTCCTGTCCGAGCCAGGGCAATCGCCACGAGGGCGAGAACGTCTAAAAATCCAATGAGCTTCCAACCCAAATTCGGTGCCACACCCGGTAGATCATCAATACCTAAATGCCCGGGAAACAAAAGGTAACTGGTATAAGAGAGTAAATGGATCTTTGTGAAGGGAATGACGTAATTTGATTATAGGGGGTCCAAAAAAAAGGTATTGGCCTTTTTATTTTCCTCCTTATATCTTTGTTCTCCTACTGCCAGACAGTTCCACCCAGGAACGTTATAAACCCACTAGGTTTCTGCTGTTTAATGAAATGATTAACTTATGTACTTGATTTGGCGCTTCAAAAATTGGATTTCAGGAAATGTTCCTCTCACAATGTATTAACCCTTTTTTGGTGCCTATGGACCTGGGTTTCAGAAGATTTCCCTCTCAATGCGTGTGCATCACGTCTTTTTACGCGTTTGGCTGGGCTATCCGCTTATTTACATGGATAGGTTAGGGAGGAGGAAGGAGTAATTTATCTATATAAAAAAGAAGTAACAGCATTTACATGCCGTGAGAGTGGGATACCATCGAAAGAAAATATATCTCAACACACCACACTGAGAATCAAACCCTGACTTTCCCATCATCGGCAATCCAGACTAGACTATATTTACCCCTTTGTATATGTTCACACCTATGCGGGATGGTAGAACCAGGGCAAATAATGCGATGAAAAGGCCTTGAATTGAACTATAAAATAACCAGTTGGCACAATTTAGCGGGTCGATAGAATTATGGCCGTATTCCCACAGTTGGGAGGGGTTAACTTGCTCATGGCATTAAGTTAACCTAAATGGCTAGAAATAGCTATTGTACTTAATCAATGATTTATAGGTTTGTTCATCGGAAGTATAGGCAAGCCACCAAGACTGTGTAACTAGTTATATCAGTGGTTCGCAACCGGTGGTCCGCGAGTCAAAGTGCCCACCCAAAAACAAGCAAAATTTGAGATACAGCTGGCCTATCTCGTGGATATTTTATTCCATTTTAATCACCTAAATTTGCAGCTACAGGGTTCTGGAAATGAAAAGTTGGAAGGTGTCACCAACATTTTTGTGTTTGAAGACAAACTTCGTGCACTTTTGTGCAAAATTGATCTGTGGATTGGCAAGGTTCAAGAGAAAAACTATCCAGTATTTCCGAAATTGAAAGTCCTTGCTGACGATAAGAACTACGCTACCGCCACAGATGAGGTCCAACATAACGTGTTGCGTCACTTATAAATACAAAAGGACGAATTCACACGTTATTTTCCAGAATATGGCAAAAATGAAAATGAATTAATTAATAGAATAATTTGAAATCCTTTCAGTATCAAGCCCAAGGACCTTCCTGATGAAATATTAGAAGAGGTGATCGAACTTCAAAATGATAGTAACTTCAGGGACTCATTTGAATCTGGTGTGAACATGTAAAAGTTGTGTAAGAAGGCGACATCTTACCCAAATATTTGGAGTGTCGCCTTACGGTATCTGATGGTGTTTTCAACAACCTTTTTGTGTGAACAAGGATTCTCTACTTTACTTTTAACTAGAAACGAGCAAAGAAATCAGCTGGACGCAAGCAATGACATGAGATTAGCTCTGAGCAAGAGTAAACCCCCAAGAATTTCTCAAATGGTGAAACAAATTCAAGATCAAAAATCACACTGAAAATCTTAAGAAATACAGTGAGTTAATTTTACTTATTATTTATCTAACATTCTAACATGTTTTTCAAACATATTTTCTTATGGAAAAAGTATTGTAAGAACTTGTGATATTAAGTAATACTAATATAATAATAATAATAATAATAATAATAATAATTTCATTTATTATAGTGCTGGCCAACAGTCGTAGAACCTCATAATAATATGTTAACTTAGTTGCCTGAAGTTCCTATGCTAGGAGAAGGTTGTTGACCAGGGGTAGGGTTGGAGGAGGGTGGTTAACGGTGTATTCAATTTTCAACTAAGTGGTCCACGGCGACCTTAATGTCGGGAACCACTGAGTTACACAATCAGACCATATAACGTCTATCCAGCGTGGGAGTGGTGGTAAATGACAAAAATATTTTTTATTCCAAACATTGGCTTGAAGTAACTAGTGTTAAGCTTTGTGGGAATAGTTATTGTTTTCTTAGTAATACCATATAATCAATCAAAAGTGTTATCAAACCCTTCTAATAATACTTACCTAAGGACTAATGTTTGATTGGCTTTTTCATAACTTTTTGGAAGAACAAACAATACTAATAAAGCTATTATGTTTCTTGTTTCTAGGCTGTGGCAATAAGAAATATTATAGTCGCTGAATACTACAGTAAATAGTATATTTATACTTGTATCATCTTATAATGAGCCACCATAAATTATAAAATAAAACTATATCTTTTATAGCTTAGAATAAGAGCCATACAAAATATTAGTTTCAAAATAAAATGTTTTTATTTTGTAAACACATATGCATGAACACAATGGAGTACAATGTGTATGACATCATTAACCACCCTAATTTAATCCAGTTCGCTATCTTAATTTATGAATAAAAGGCAGCCTTTTAAAAACTCTCATTTGTAAAGCATTTTTAAGTGAACTACAACCGCCCGCTTCAGAAAAAAAAGAAACATATAAAAGGCTATTTATTTTCTTAAACTTGTATTTCAGTTAGCTAAAAACGCTTGAAAAAAAATAACTGTTTGTTGTGAATGTTTTGATTGCCAAAAGTGACAAGAGCTCAACATATGGTCATGCAGATCGTTAGGGCTTGGTGAATGAATATATATTTTACCTTTTCCTAGCTGTCAGTTACCACCACTCCTATACTAAATAGACTGTATATTGTCTAGTCTCGGGAGTCAACCACTCTATCAGAATACAAAATAACAAAGCAGTTTAGTTGAATAGGGGGGATTGGTTGTCATCAGAATCTCACTTATATTAATGGACTTCACCTTGATCGATATCTACTTATTGAACACAGCCCCATTTTGACAGATTTGTTTCAAAGTCCCAGATGAGCCTTCACTATAAAATTAATCATACTTTCTATAGAATAAAAAAAAGAAATAACAATGTGTGTAAGAGATGCAGAACCATCGATTAGGAAGATAATATAAGAAATAGCTCGAGAACTAGGATAGCCATACAAGAAATAGCTTGAGAACTAAGATAGTCATACTATTATTATTATTATTAGCACCGCGTCTTACTACCCGTTCGGGTTGTACACACTTACGCTAATGTGTAATGGTAGAGTGATTGAGCAATGAAACGGAGGACCTACAGTTTAACGTGGGATCCGAACCACGGTGGAGGCCTGGCATTCCCCACATTCACCAGTTATGATTAATACACGCCTTGTCAGAGGTGAAGGAAGGTTTTGGTGATCAGATAAATATGTGCTGGGACCGAGGATTGAACCCCAGACCCCTAGCAAAGAAGTCCGACACCTTAATCCTAGACCGCCAGGTCACCGATACTCGTACAAGAAATATATCAAGAAATAGGTTAGTCGTACAAAAAAATACTTTGAGAGCTAGGATAGTCATATGAGAAATAGAATGAGGGATTGGATAGTTATACGAGAAATAACTTGAAAACTAGAATATTCGTACAAGAAATAAATTAAGGAATAGAAGAGTCGTACAAGAAATAGCTTGAAAACTAGGATAGTCATACGAGAAATAGAATGAGAGATTAGATAGTTATACGAGAAATAGCTTGAGGGATAGGATAGTCATACAATAAATAGCTTGAGAACTAGGATAGTCATACGGGAAATAGAATGAGGGATTAGAGAGTCATACGAGAAATAGATCAAGGTATAGGAGAGTCGTACAATAAATATTTATTATTATTGTTATTATTATTATTTAGCACAGCGTCTTACTACCCATTCGGGTTATACGCTTTAAGTACTAATTATGCTAGTGGATTAGGAATTGGTAAGGTTGAATTAGAGGAAGTGAACCCGCATTTGCGTGGAGGGAGAGTGGAAAACCATTTAGGAAAAATTTAGGAAAAACCACCCCCAGTTCACCCGACCGAGATTTGAACCTCGATCTCCCCATCCTCAGCAGTCGAGCAGCTCAACACGACCAGCGCGTTAGCCAACTACGTCACCGAGGCGGGTTACAATAAATAGTTTGAGAACTAGGATAGTCATACAATAAATAGCTTGAGGGATATGATAGTCATACAATAAATAGCTTGAAAACTAGGATATTCGTACAAGAAATAAATCAAGGAATAGAAGAGTCGTACAATAAATAGTTTGAAAACTAGGATAGTCATAAAAGAAATAAATTAAGGAATAGAAGAGTCGTACAAGAAATAGCTTGAAAACTAGGATAGTCATACGAGAAATAAATTAAGGAATAGGATAATCAATGATTAGGTTAGCTGTAGAAGAGGTAGGGTAGTAGCGGAACTCACCATCGTCTGAACACAGAACACGTGGCAGTAGTGGCTTTTGCTGGTGTGGTCTTTGGTGATGTAGGCGAAGTGCGTGAGGTCATCCGCGTCCTGGCACGCACAGTGGATGTTGCGGATCTCGTGTTCGCACACCAACTCCTGGAGGTAAACGAAAAAAAGAAACAGCTTTTTATTACACTAGTGATACCTTTAATTAAAGGATTATCAACATATTAGCGCTAGGTAAGAGACACTCAAGGGAGAAGAAAGAGAAAATGAACAAGAATTTGTCTTGAGGGCAGAAATCTGGCCTCCTGTTTGAGATTCCAGAGCGTGGAGCGAACTATGCTAGTATCTCGATATATTGTAGTTTCGTTGATCAATTACTTCAAGTACTTGTTATTATATATCTATATTTTAAGTTAATTAGTTTTATAATATATATATATGTGTGTGTGTGTGTGTTTTAAATTATATTTTATGATAAGACTATATACACGTTTTTCAGTTAATAAGTTTCCTAATAAATTTAAGTGTTTTTTTTTCACTTATTACGTGTTATGAGATAGTATTTATTCTATGAGAGTTTATAAAATTTCATTAAGGAATAAAAATCATAATTTTAACAAAACGTTGGAGAAGGTGCGCGAGGGATCGAATCACATATACATTTTTTAAATTAAAAATTTGGAGCACATTTACGTACCTGAGTGAGTGTGTTAAGGAACTGAACGCCACGGTAGGAGATTGCCAGAACGATGTCCGGCGTGCTTTTGGCCTCTCGGGTTGACCTCTTCAGCTTCTGGATCGACTTCTTGGTCGACTCTGTCCCGCGGAGTTCCTTCACCACGGTGGAACCCAGGTACTGCAAAGGATGAAGGAAATTTCACTACAATACGAGGTGAATTAAGCCAGATACGAGTTCAAGATGTTTAAATTTAGAATCGAATATGAATCTTTTTGATCACTAGCTCGAATCAAATCTGAATAGAATAGTATATAATAAAAATGTTTCGAATCGAATTCGAATATTATTTTAGAGTGAAAATGTTTCCAAGTGAATTTTTTTGAAAATAAACTATTTCGAATCAAACACTAAAAATTTAAATGTTTCAAATAGAGTATTTTAAAATTTAAATGTTTCGAATCAAATTCATATACTTTCAAATGACAAGGTTTCGAATACAACTAGGATTATTAAACTTAAAATAAAACATATTTCTCCCCGGCAACTGAAGAAGAGGTGACCTGGTGGTCTGGGGGTAAGATGTCGTACTTCTGTACTGAGGTCCGGGGTTCAATTCTCGGTCCCGGCACAGATTTATCTGATTGCCACGTTAAACTGTAGGTCCTCCATTTCATCTCGCAATCACCCTACCATCACACATTAGCGTAAGTGCGTGTAGCCCGAACGGGTAGTACGAAGCGGTGCTAATAATAATAATAATAATAATAATAATAATAATAATAATAATAATAATCGAAGAAGAGCAAGATAGTTAATTTGTTCCAACCCACTCCAGTGTCTGCATAGTCTATGGCTCTACTTTCGCAATAGACTAGACTGACGAAAACGGGGAGATCAGGGTTCGATCCCGGTCAAGTGCACTGAGGGTGGATTTTTCCTAAATAGTTTTATAGTCTCCCTCCACGAAAGTGCGGGTACACTTCCTCTAAATTAAGATTTTCCTGTCCCTAAAATATTAGCGTAGCCAGTACACATGCGTATAGCCCGAACGTAAAACGTGGTGCTAAAAAATAATTGTTATAAATTGACATTTGTTTCTGTCTACATTTGTTAGAACCCCCACATGACGTATCGACCTAGCTCCTTGACCATCCGAGCAGTATCACGTCATATCTAACTTAAATGAGGTGTGGTAAAGGTGTGTTTTTCCTCCCCAAAAACCCACATATGATTCGTTCTGCAAACACTCATACGTATAGAACACACATAATTAATTTCAAATTAAAATTAATATGTTGATAAATTAATTTTTTTTTCCTAAAGACGCGGAAATACTAAAGAAAAACTCTAACTCATTACTAATAGGTTTACATTACTGTATAGAGAAGTGAACAAATTTTATGTGTGTGTATATATATATATATATATATATATATGTAATACAATTAATTTTTTTTAAATGAAAGTTTATAAAACTAAAATCTGCCCAAAACTTTCAAATGTCAAAAATACTCAAAATATAAAACACAATTTAAGATTTAAATTTATTTCAATAGAAATTTCTCGAATAAATATAAAATTAAAATAAATACATGCATTTACTTCAAGGGTTATTATATCAAAGTTGACAAATATTCAATAGCGAGGACGCCAATGTGTATTATTATTATTATTATTATTAGCACCGCGTCTTACTACCCATTCGGGTTATACGCACTTACGCTAATGTGTAATGGTAGGGTACAGATAAATCTGTGCCGGGACCGAGGATTGAACCCTGGCCGCCAGCACAGAAGTCTGACACCTTACCCCTATACCGCCAGGTCACCGCCAATGTGTAGTTCCCGATAGTGAGAATATTTACTTACGTTGGCAACATAGGTGACTATTCCGGCGACGAGTGCGTGAGGACGATGCCTCCACTGAGTCGTGAGGGTGGCGGGGACGCCCACAAGCAGTTCCGAGGGTTCCCTAATTTCAAGGTCGACCGCTGACCCATTAGTCGAGGGTGCGACGATGGGCGGGGGAGGGGGTCGGGACTTTTTGTGGCTGTGCCTCAGCGTCCCAGTGTTAGTCGCCGGCAACTTCTCTCTTATCTCCTCCTTCAGCTGCTGGATGTTGCTCTTCTGTGGGCAAAACAGGTTGTGATTGATTAAAGCGTCCTTCAACTGCTGCATGTATGGACAAAACAAGAAGTTGTAAGTGATTAAACGTGTTCTCCTTCAGCTAGTGGATGTCTGGACAAAACAATAAGATTTAATGATTAAACGTTTTCTCCTTCAAGCTTCTGGATGTCTTGACAAAACAAGATGTTGTAAGTGATTAAACGTGTTCTCCTTCAGCAAGTGGATGTCTGGACAAAACAAGATGTTGTAAGTGATTAAACGTGTTCTCCTTCAGCTAGTGGATGTCTGGACAAAACAATAAGATTTAATGATTAAACGTTTTCTCCTTCAGCTAGTGGATGTCTAGACAAAACAAGACGTTGTAAGTGATTAAACGTGTTCTCCTTCAGCTTCTGGATGTCTTGACAAAACTAGAAGTTTTAAGTGATTAAACGTGTTCTCCTTCAGCTAGTGGATGTCTGGACAAAACAAGAAGATTTAAATGATTAAACGTGTTCTCCTTAAGCTAGTGGATGTCTGGACAAAACAAGAAGATTTAAATGATTAAACGTGTTCTCCTTCAGCTAGTGGATGTCTAGACAAAACAAGACGTTGTAAGTGATTAAACGTGTTCTCCTTCAGCTAGTGGACGTCTGGCCAAAATAATACGCTGTGATCGCTTAAAACTGTTTTCCTTAAGCTGCGGGCAAAACATGATAGTGTATACTTTTAACTTCTTTTAACGACAGAATTTTAAAACAGTAGTTGACATAACACAATGCTGTAACTATTTACAATCGACATCTTCAACTACTGGATGTAGATTTTATGAGGACAAATTACGTTTTTGTGATAGTTATGATAAAATTGTCAATCTTTTTGTCTTCCAAATGTAAGTATTTGCATTGTAAAATACGAAATTATATTTGTTTAAGTCACATACATTCGAAACAACTGTAGCATTTAAATTGGTCCTTCAAGTAGACTGAAAACCAATATAAGAAACACCCACGACTTAGTAGGCCTTTCCGAACTTTTTATGTACAGTTGTATTTTTAAAACTTACAAAAAAAAACACACGATAATTGTTAATACTTGAGTTTTTCTACTAATCAACAAATATTTGATGAATTTCTTAAAACTACAATTATTTATAAAATGTATTAATTGATCAAGCGTATTTAGGTTTTGTTGAGCAGTCAGTATTTCATCTGTCTATTCATATCTTTGTTCCACACTGTCAAATGCGTGTACCAGTTTTAAACAGGGCTGTGGAGTCGCTGTCGGAGTCTGAAGCAATTTTGGGTGGAGTAGGATTTGTAGTCATTAGTCGGTGGAAAGATACCGTCCCTGAGTCATAGGAATTTAGTATTTTGTTCAGAAATTGTGGTAAACTAAATATATTGTATTTATGTTCTATTACCCAAGTAGCCTGATGATTCAAATGTTGAGGATGTAATTCCCTGTGTACCATTTTAGTGTTTTAATGTATATCCAATAGTTTTAACAAATTTACAGTGTTAAAATTATTTTGATAAGTATTTTTTATTACTTATTATTAATATAAATTTGCCATTAATTAATAAAGAAGTCGGATTTGGAGTTGGTGTCAGAGTCAAACAGTAGAAAAAGTAAAGGAGTCTGGAGGCGAAAGTTTAGCCCACCGACCCGGTTTTAACGAGATTTGGCAGGGATACTATTTGAACTTAACACCTCAGATAAGGAATCCTTGTCTGTGACATAGGCCGAAGTAACTTATGTAGGCCTATATACATGATTTTTCAATGTAGTTATCCGTTTCAATATGGCGGCCACGCAAAAGGTTCTTAGAATAATAGCTCATCTTAAGTGATTCGAATTTAAATTCCAAGCTATAGAGTGATAGCCCAAATAATTTTTTTGACACATATTGCGAGACTGCCGTATTAAACCATGTGAAAAGGGAATCTTCTCTATAAATATAATATACTATTGAATATAGTAGTAATTTGCTTGTTGTATGGTTTTATTACCAAGGAAAAATATAACTTCAAATCCTAGGAGAAACTATAAGAGAGATCTCTACTTGAAATCTAAAGAGAAATGTTGAGATTGTAGTAAGGATAAGAACATGACATAGTCGACCTCAGATCTTGAGGTAAAGTTCTCACATCAGGACCCGATGCTCATGGGTTTAAGCCCAGCGGGGGTCGATGGATTTTTATTGAGCAATAAATCCCGTGACACAACTTCCCTCGGAGGAGGAGGGAAGAAAGGTCCCATGCTACCTGTGTCATGTAGAAGACCCAAAAAGGTATGTGAAAATAGTTTTCCCAGCAAATTTATCAGGTCCTTTCACTCTCATTTATAGAAATTCTCGTGTGCTGATGTACTCAGCTGGTTCAAAAAGTGCATGTTAAATACCTCAAATAAATGGGGGCAGGGGGAGAAGAGAAATATTAATATAATTCTTAACGTGCTGTAATTAGTATTTCTTAAATGGAGGGAGCGATATCTACTGTTCATAGGACTACTAGTAAGACTGTAGTAACGATAATAACCTAGAGTGAGGTCTACTGTTCACAGAACTACTAGTAAGACTGTAGTAACGATAAGAACATGGAGTGAACGAGGTCTAATATTCATAGAGCTACTGGCTCCCATTCTAGTAGTACATTTTGTCCACCACCTTAGCTCAGTCGGTAACGTGTGTGCCGAGTGAGCTAAGGGTCCAAGGATCGTTTCCTGACATGGCCGAAAATATTAGTGAAATGTGTGTTTCACCTTTCATAGTGATAAATTAACGGCTGTGGGCTGGATGTTGTGTCTGTTCTAGATTTAAGTCAATTTAAGATCATATGATGAAATGATCAGTCGGTACAGAAAATGCGCACTATATTAACTCAAATAAATTATAGGAAAAATTAAAGTAGTAGACCTACATTTTCTTGAATTCTCCTTTGAAATAAATTTTAGAATTTAATAAAAAAAACTATGCTCAGTAATAGTAATATTAAAAAAGCTCTATATCTCTGCACAAAAGTAGTGTGACTGCAAGGCTGGCGAGATAAGCGTAATAATTATCAGCAGCTGCTAAAATGTCGCCCAGGTAGATAGACTACGCGCAATGTTATCATGCACACCCTGTCGCACACCTGCCTACCACCTAGCGAACAAAAACTCTGTCGTGTACCTCACCTCTTCCATACGAGGGAAGGGAAGGGCCTAATTATAATTACCGCTAACATCCCCTTCGTGTGCCTCAACCCTCCTCACCCCCCTCTCTCCAAAAGGCAACCGACCCGTTACGTGAACGGCCCTGCAGGCGAAGTCAGACGTCATAACTATAACGATAACATAATTAGAGGCAAGGGATTGTGTGTCCGCTACAGTTGTCAATGAGAGCTTCATAGAGAGGGAGAGAGAGAGTGATGGAGGGAGAAGGGTGTAGAGAGAGGTAGGGCCTATGTATCATTCTACTAACTCGTGCATGGCCAGTGGGTCCAGGTTAGCGCGGTTCAGCTCAACGAACGAACGCGGAACGATCCCGGATTCCCTGCGGGCATCTCATCTCAAACCGCCCCACCCCACCCCGCCCCCTCCTATTCTTTCTCCGCCCGCAGGTCTGGTACGTCCCGTGGGAGTGTTAGGCAACCGGTGTCACCGTCAGTGCAGCGTCGCCTTAAAGGCCCGATGCACACGGGCGACGTGCATAATTTTTTTTTTTTTGCGGTCGGGGTCCTGTGAAGCCAAGTTGACGCCACGTCCCAGCATTACATTGATATGAATACATGAGTTCTCACGGCAAGCTAGGTCTGGCATCAAGTTTGCGTCAGTGACGCGTCAAAATAAGGGACGTTGGTTTCTGTGGGACGCGTCGGCGACGTCGTTCAGCATCCTGTCAGTACCTGTGAGGACATAAAGCAGTACACACGTGTTGCGCACGTCATTGTGCTACTTGTGTGTCGACGTACATAATAGACCCAGGGGTGCTAGTGTGCAATGCTCTGAACATGCTCTGACGCAGGTCGCTTGTGTGAACATAGTAATAGCAAAGACACGGCGTGGCAACAAAAATGTGGTCGAGGGCGTTAGTATGTCACCGTCAATTAACAGTGACCTTTCTTGAGACCACCTAGCGAGGAAGGTGAGGAAAAGGGTAACTACGAAGGCCTCTACGGGTTCGAAAAACAGTCGTGGAATTTCATACGGGGATTTAGCATACCTATATTTTCATATGATTATAAATTTGACTAAACTAATTAGTGTTATCATATAGTTGACCTCGGTGGTCTTGGAATAAAAGTGCTCTCCTCAGTATCCGATGCTAGTGGCTTCAAAACCCAATCCAAGGACAACGAATTTTTTTCTTGAGAAACGAAAATACGCAGCACAACTTCCTTCTTTGGTCCCATGTCGATTGTAGCATGTAAAAGATCCGTAGAAGGTAGGTGAAAAGAAACTTTCCGACCAAATTTGGTGTGATTTTTCACTCTCGCTCGTAGAATTCACTCCGTTCCTCTCGGGAAAGTGTCGGGGGTTAGCGTCAGGAAAGAAATTGGGCTGTAAAAAAAGATCCGCCAAAACAAATACGACAAATTCTTGTGACTTGAAATATAATAAAAACGCCGACTCTGCATTAGTAGGAGAAGATGTAGTAAAAGAATAAGAAGATTAGTGTTATTTTATATGTCCAAACATAATATCTTAATTGGGGCATAGTAGTGGCTTAGAGTTACAATAGCCAAAGAGTTGGAAATGCTTGTGAATGTGGAAAAACAAACTAAATAGGGCTTAAACCCAATAACTCTTTGGTTTCCTATTTTCATCGTAGTTAATGGCGAGTACAGAAGAACCTGCCCATCATCCTAGAACCTAGACCCCTGGATGTAATCTATATTCAAATTTGTACCCCAAAGTTGTTGGTGCCTAATGTAAGTTATACATATTCTATAATATATATCTGAAATAAACAAAATAAAATACATTAAAAATAATTTATTAAATTAAATGTTTTAAATGAGGAATGGATATATATATATATATATTAATTTTAAGAACACTCTTAGATGTCATCATGTACCCCCTGAGCTATGTGTACCCCAAGTTGAATACCATTGGTCTAGAGGACCTTAGTTTGATCCCTGGTGTTGACAAACAATTTAATCGGTGGGTGAAGAAAGAAAATAAGTAAAAAAATACAGTCTGAAAATTGAAAAATGACACCTGGACAAGGGAATCGAAATCTAGATGCGAGTAAATCCCCACTTAAACAAATATAATAGCTTTGGCTATTTTATTCTTAAAAAAATACAGGTTAAAAAAGGGGGAGGGATTCTTAACCCACTGGATAAATCTCTGAGCTACGAGACCTCTTAAAATGAACTACTAAGCAAGCCTAAGAATATGAATAAATAAGATTGTCTTATCTTATTTCTCCTGAAATGTTACAAAAATTGACTTAGTTGATTCCTTTTTACACTTTAAATTTATGAGTGATAACTTTTGAAAATTTATCCTGATTTAATAGAAGGGGGTTCTACTCAACTTGTCCTAGCCACCGAATAAAAACTTTGTAAAAAAGGAGCCAAGCCCAATTTTTGAGGTGATACATTTTAAGTGTAGAAAAGAATCGAGCCATAAATCCTTAGCTATACCGTTTAGTTTTTTTGAGGGAGCAATTTGTTTAAGAGTCAAATTGTATAGTTTTGTATTTAATTCGATTTATTTGAGGTATTTAACCTGCACTTTTTTGAACCGACTGATCATATCAGCACACGACTTATAAACTAACTTAAATTTAGAACAGACACAACATCCAGCAACAATCAATTAATTTATTACCGTGAAAGGGGAAACCCGAAGTTCACTATGATACATTTCTTTCAGCCATGCCAGGAATCGAACATAGAACCTTTAGCTCAATATACAGACATGTTACCGACGGAGGTAAGGTGTAGGACGTCAAATTGTATCCTTGCTGCTTAGCGGAGTGACGCGGAGTGTTGCCAGGCTAAGCAGAGTTAATTTAAACGGTATCTGTGAATGGTTCTATGACCCAATAGAACACTCGTTTGGCCGAGGATTGACAGAAATGTGACAGTAGAGAACAGCCTATTTTTGAATGTTCAAATGAGGAACCTTGTGCAGTCCAAACAATATCTTATTACCCTGACAAAACTTCATCTTATTGGTCTAAATGCCTGGAGTACTGGAAGGCAAGATCGCATTGGTAATATTTCGTGCAGTAGCTCGATGGCTTCCAAATGCAACTCAATCGTGAATCTGTGTATATATATCGGTGGTAGGGGTGGTTGAAGGAGGGGTGGGGATGAGTATATCGGAGAAGGCGGCTGTGGCTCCCATATTGATCAGTGCTGGTCCCCCCTATGACCGGTCACACGTGATAATATAACGATAACACAATTAGGCCCGTGTCCGCAACACTTGTAATTGATAATGAGGCCGGTCCTGCTATTGATAGTCTGATGATCAAGGGGTGGGTGGGAGGGGGGCGAGATACCCTGTGGCTGACAGGACTAGCTAACACACGTCATCCGAGCGACATATCGTCTCTGGTCTACCGCACTAGAAACCCTTCTCCCACGCCAACAAGAGCTTGTCCAGTATCTGGGACCACCAGGAGGTAGCTGGGAGCCACATCTTGTCCTTGCGGAACGTCAGAGTTCTGTCGGCATCGGAGGAAGCCCAGTTAAACGCCGTCTTAATCTAGAGATTGTGATTTTTTTTGAGGGGGTGATTAGGCCCGTATTTATAGTCTAGTCTTTGCAGTCGACCAACCTACCAGTATACGGACCTAATAGCCTAGTCTAGTCTCTGGAGTCAAAAACTCTCCCAGTTTACGAATAACAATCAGTTCAGGTTGAGTGGGAGAATGATTGACATGGAGTCGACCTATCTCCCAGTATATGAATTACAAGCCACTCATTTATAATGGGGGTTCAGCTAACGTCCTAATCTCAACTATATATACAACTCTAAGGGCCATATTTATAGTCTAGTCTCTTGAGTCAACCAATTTCTCGGTTTACTAGTAACAAGCAGTTCAGGCCAAATGGGGTATTGTCCGACATAAAAATATCAACTATATATACGGCCCTAGTAGCCATATTTATATTTTAGTGTTTCTGGATAGAGCCAATCTTTTGGTATACTATTAAAAACAGGTCCAGGCCAAATGAGGTGTACCTGATTGGCATGAAGAGGGAGACAGAGGGAGGGAGAGGAAAGATCAACCTCAGTAGAGCCAGCCAGGATTTGACCACCTGACTTTCCCATCAACGGAAAACTATATCGTCAAGATATGAACGTTTCTATGCGTGATATTATTATTAGCACCACGTCTTACTACCCGTTCGGGTTATACGCACTTACGCTAATGTGTACTGGTAGGGTGATTGTGAGATGAAATGGAGAACCTACAGTTTGACGTGGAATCCGAACCACGGTAGAGGCCTAGTACTCCCCACATTCACAAGTTGTGATTAATACACGTCTTGTCAGAGGTGAAGGAAGGGTTTGGTAATCAGATGAATCTGTGCCAGGACCAAGGATTGAACCCCGGACCCCAGCACAGAGGTGTGACACCTTAGTCCTAGACCACCAGGTCACCTGTATGGGTGATAGCCAGCGAGGATCTGATTGCTGTTATTTATGAGATTATAGTTTAGATCAGGGACAGGCAGTTGGCCTATCTAGTGGTAATTTTCAGTCTATCGCGTAATAAAACTAAATCGTTATTAAAAACTGAGTTTTGTGCGTTCTAAACTCGAAAAGATATCAAATACTGTATATACAACCCGCTTCGGTGATCGCATGGTATATCGCGCTACTCTTACAGTAGACTAGTCTTCCGATGACGGAGAAATAGAGGTTAGAATCTCGGTATATAAGTAGATCAAGGCCCAAATAGTTTGACGATCCCTGATTTAGTGAACTCTTAACCAATTTACCTTGGCTTCTATTCACACCATTTAAAGACAAAAACCTGTTCCGGCCAGGATTTAAGCCACAGTCTAAGAGATATAGAAGTTTTACACCAAAGTATTACGCCCCAAATCTCTCGATTACGACCAAAATTCTACAAAATTTTCTTTAAAATAGCCCTGAGCTATTTTTATTCAACTTTTATTTTACCATGTATTTTAGTATTAGTAGCAGTGAGTTTAATCTCTTTATCTTCGTGGCCGATAAGTTAACGTGGCAGACAGACAACAAGTATATTGGGGCCTTGTTCAATTCCGAGCCGTACCAAAATTTGATAAACATTTATGTATTCTTTTATAAGCTCGTGAGTAGACGTTATTTTTCGTAACTGGCCAACATTTCCGATGGAAAAAGATATATTTATTATGACAATCTAGATATGCAATTAAGAAACTATTTCTAAAATTAAATTATATGTTTGCCACAACTGTTATTTATAAAAAAAAAGAGTCAGATTTATAGCTGTAGAGGCCCCTGGGCTGTTAAAAAATTGGAGGTCCTGATAAAAAACCAATATTTTTATTTTAAACAATTCAACAATATTTTTACTTTCTCGGTATCTTACAGATAGAGAAAGTATTGTGATCATCAAAAAAATCGAACTCAGGATTTTGATGAATCTTGACGTTTCATGACCCCCCGAATCCAAAAAAGTGGCTTTTGACTTTCCATCTGTCTGTATTTTCAACTAGAGCCTAAAATATTTTACCAATCGGGCTAAAACTTGGTATCTAGGGTTTTCACAGGGTTGCTCCGAGGGGTTTTAGGAATTGGATCTCCAACCCTGAAATTAAGGATAGTTTAATAAAGGGCAAAAAGAGAAAAAGTCGATTTTCTCAAAACTTGCTATAAGATTTTGATTAAATTTTATTTCTAAGCATTTATAAATATTACAAACAAAATGGATTCTCTCAAAATTTCGGCAAAATGACTAAGTGCTCCGGTATGATGTGTAAATTATCTTATTTTATAATATCTCCTAAACTTTTTGAGATATGAAATTACTTATCATTAAAATATGTAGGTCTCTTTATAATACAAATATTTTATAAGAAGCATATTTTTATAAAACCAATAACTTTCAAGTTATACGTAGTATATACATTTTTTTAGCAATTCGAAAACAAAAGGTAAAATTATTAAGACCGCAAAAGAAAATCTAACCTGAAATGTTGATGGATGTCGACGTCTCAAGACCCCCCCAAATACTAAAAACTCGTCTTTGCAATAATGTCTGTCTGTGTGTCTGTTTAAACTTAAAATTAAGAGTAGCTTAATAAAGGGCGAACCGATAAAAAATCGATTTTCTCAAAATCAGCTCTAATGATTTTGATTAAAATTCGTATCTATGGGTTGATTATGATTATAATTAACTGGCTATTTTCATTTTTCCATTAAAATGAATTTTAGGGTACTTTACAGTAGCAGATACTTCCGTATGTCCGCAACTATTTGAGGTACTAAATAACTTATCATTGCAAAATTGTAGTACTATTAAAAATGAAAAACTTTTATATGAAATATATTTTATAAAACCAACAGTTTCTGAGATATTGGCAAATATATTAATACAGTTTTGTGAGCTTTAGTTGTAAAGAGATACTACTTAAGGTTTAACACAATAATTCTACACTGCCATAGAGTAATTAAATATAAGTAAGTCTAAATTTTATGTTGTTTTCCTCAAACCTCTTAGGAGAAATGTTTTTACAACAATGATCTATAACCATTTTAGACTCAATAGTAAATATTTACATTTTTAATGGCCAAAATTTATAAATGAGGAATTTAATAACAATGTGATGGCATGAAGATTTGCAACACCTAATAAAATGTCGAAAATTTTAACCGGAAGTTGAAATTTTAATACAAAGTGTTGACCCTTGTGGACCCAACATTGATCTTTTTTTTTATCGGTCCAAACATACAAATGAGGACATTAATTCTTTAAAAACAAAATTATAAAATTTAAAACAGTTTTACATAAGTATAGTTCAATTTATGCTTGGGTTTGCTCGTGTATATTATTTCGTTTCACATATATTACGAGTTTTGAGTAAATATCTTCATTTTCAAACAATAAAGCGAGAACGTCTGTTCGGAGTTCCATACAATTTATTTTCTTTACAAGAACAACTGTTAAAATCAATATATGATTTAAATAAGTAAAATATATTGTCTAACAATACATTAGATTTATAATTCCAAATGTAACCATTATATTATCTGTGAAATAGGCGTCTTTTTAAAAAAATCATAGTTTAAAACGATTGTTTGCTTCATGTGCCATTAGTAAATATGTAGTGTTTTTATATAAATAAATAAAAATTGATATCGTAATAAAATATGTTTTTAAGATCTTAACATGATTTCAATATAAAATTCACAGGAGATTTTTTTTGGTTTAGTCCCTGTATTTTTAATTTATTTTTGGCAACATGTTTTACTACCGTTTCAGATTATAAGCATATGTACTAATTACTCGAATGTGTTAGGGATTATAAACGTTAAATTTAAAGCAAGTGAAACCAGATTTGCGTGTAATGAAATCGAAAACCATTCAGGATAAACCACCCTGACCGAGATTCTAACACCGATTTTCACGTCATCGATCGTCTTGCCGATTGCAAGAATGACTTGACGCTTTAGACCATGCGGTCACCGAAGATTATCGTTAGCCCCTGTCACCCTCCCTTAAATCCAGGCCTGACATAAACTGTTTCAAAATAATAAATAGCTTGATCATTTTATTTCGTGAACTTAAAATACTTATGAATGATTACTTTGATTAACAAACATTTTTTTTCTTTCATATGTTTAGTGAAAACACGATTAGAGAGAAGAAGGTGTCCTTAACGATGAGTGGCAATAACTCACCAACTGGTTGAGGTCAGCGTTGATGTCCTCTAGGTTCGGCCCGGGCTGCTGATGCCCACTGACGGAGGTGAGAATCCTCCTTCTGTGCCCCGCCTTGTGTATCTCCAGGACCGCCGTCAGCTCCACCTCCCAGATCCTCCTCACACGTTCCATGTCCTTGTACAGGTGTTTGTGGAAGGTATCGACGTAGCAGTCCAGGTGGATGCTCTTCAGCCACGTCTCTACCGGACTGACGGCGACGCTTCCGTCGGCCGTAGAAACGGCGTCCATAGAGTTATTGTTATTTTTGTTGGCGGCGAGGTTGTTGTTGACCTTGCAAGGGAGGGATCGGGCGGCCCCCAGGATGGTGTTAATGTCACTGTCGCTGTTTAGGCCCATGTCTTTCAGGTCCTGTGCTTCGATTACTCCGTTCTGAAAAGGAAACACGAGAAGGTTTTTGTAGCCTCTATTGGACAAGTTGGGTATAATTGGGTCTTTTTTTTTTAAGAAATAGTCCACTTATTAGGGGTGAGATGGATAGGAACGCGAGTCAAGGTAATTATTTTTGCTTCAGGAGATAGGTACGCTTAGCTTAATTTTCTACAAACAGTTATCTCAACAGTTCTTGAATATTTGTCATGTAAATCGTGGAATTTGACAGTAACATTTTCTATTTGTTAAAATGTTTCTGGTCAGATTCCGCTATTTTCATAAAAACAATTTTTAAGGACTGTTGAGATTAATATGCGAAGAAATTGAACTGGGTGGTCATTGTCTTAAGTCCCAACGTCTCAAAAATACTGGTCAAGACCAAGGGCTCACTTAAAGTAGAAGATGGAAAAAAAAAAAGGATCTATGCTAATATAATACGATGAAAAAATTTGATCCCACTTCTGAGACCAAAACTTGATAAATATACTTAAGAATGATGCATTATTCTCCATATTATATATTTATAAAATTAAGCTCATTACATAATTTATTTTGTAAATGTGCATAAATAAATAGCCACGTACTATAAAATCCAGGTCGTCAAAGCCATTGTTGTGAAAAAGAGATTCATATTCTGCCAAGCCCAGCGATGCCAACCACTGTCCTACAGATGATCCCACTATAGGACTATTGCTGCTGGAATGGGTCAGGACTGAAACCAAAGTACTGCGTAAGGATACTTATACTATTCTTAAGCTATATCTAATACATTAAAAATAAAAGGTACAACACAAGCTTTTCCATAACGTGTATTACAAAAATGTTCAAAAAGAGGTTTTCAGTAAACTACACTTAGCTCAGTTTTATTCATAAAAAACAAAATATCATTTTGTTAATCACAATAAACACACTTATAAAATAATTCTTAACTAAATTGTTCAGTTATTTTTCATTTGTAAAAATCAAAAACAAAATATTATTTATGAAAAAAACTAAGCTAACTAAACTAAGCTAACTTTTTAGAACTAGCTCTTCAAGGCCAATTTCAAAAAAATTTAAAATTTTCAATGATTTGTCGTATATAAACTAGTACCCTTAAATTAATTTAATCTAGAAAATAATAAATGATTATTGATCATGTAAAATAGTTTCCCCATACCAATTCTAAACCATCAATAAACTATTGAAAATAGTTTTTTTTTTAGAAAAACAAATATAGAATCAATCGTTAACGCCATTTTATAAAATATTCAAATTTTTAGAAACCAGTCATCAGTTAAAAGGAATACATATTAAATCAATACTCTCTAAAAACATGTATAGTGTTATAATAAATGTTAAATGCATTTTTTAAAGGGTTTAATTTGGCAATAAATGTTGGCATAATATTCGACTTAACGTCCGATTTATATAAGCAACATAGTAATAGTCATCTCAGTCGCGTAGTTAGCTAACGCACTAGTTTCGTGTTGAGCTAGACTGCCGAAGACGGGGAAATCAAGGATCGAATCTCGGTCATGTGAACTGGGGGTGTTTTGTCCAAAGCGGTTTTCCATTCTCCCTTCACGCAAATACGGGTTCACTTCCTCTGAAGTCAACCTTACCAATTTCTAAAAAAAATTAGCGTAATTAGTGCATAAGCGTATAACCTGAACGGGTAGTAAGATGCGGTGCTAAAGAAAAATTAAAAAAAAAAAAAAAACATTTTGATAAAATAGTCGACACATTATTCCGACTAACCCGTCTTGGTGGCGTAGTTGGCTAACGCGCTAGTCGTGTTGAGCTCGACTGCTGAGGACGGGGAGATCGAGGTTCAAATATCGGTCGGGTGAACTGGGGTGGGGGTTCCTAAATGGTTTTCCACTCTCCCTCCACGCAAATGCGGGTTCACTTCCTCTAATTCAACCTTACCCATGCCTAATATATTAGCGTAATTAGTACTTAAAGCGTATAGCCCAAACGGTTAGTAAGACGCGGTGCTAAATAATAATAATAATAAAAATTCTTCCGATTTTATATTATGTTTTGAACAACTCAAGACCTTAGATTTTGTCATTAATTATAAATCCACTGATATTTCCAGTTTCGTCCCGTACCTAAGATTTCTCTCCACTCACTTATGCTAACACAGCCATTCAATAATACTTTCTAGAGACAGATCTTGTTAAGAAGTCCGTTCTGGCAGGCCATATTTCGTTTTAAAATCCTACTGTACACTAGTATTTTGGTAGGATATAAGCGTTTCAACGTCGTACGTCCTGGAAAGCCTTTTATCTTACTATACAGTAACATTCTAGTACAAACAGTGGCGGGGCTATGGTCCTGCATCTCCCAAGCTACAGGTTGGGGGGAGAAGCGGGTTTGGAGAGGGATTTGGGGGCGCCATGTTAAGACATGTTTGTAGGGACGATATTGTTTAGAAGAAACTAGAAAAAGATGAAGGGAACAAATTAATTTCATCACATTGAGGACAGTATACGTAGGAATACTACTACGTTTTTTCCCAAACTATCGTTGAAGGCGGAATACGTGGATCGACGTTTTTCAACCGGCACTTTATTTCCGAGATTCTGCAAATTCTGTGATAATATTTTGAACTAGTGTTTAGATACACATTATCTAAAAGTTTCAGGCAATATTTATAACCAAAAATAAAAATCAGCTTTTACTAGACTCTTATGAAAAATATTTTAAAACATTCATTGCGTATTTAAACGTTTATATTAAAACAATATCAATGTATAAAATAAAGTAAATAATACAGCTCTCTACATTTAAAAAAGTTGAAGTTTCTTAACAATGAAATGAAATGATAACATGAGGGATAAGTGTAGGAGAGAGGAAGGGGAGGTAAATAGGGGGAAATGTTTTAAGCTTCAGGGGAAGTATGGGCGACAAAACCAAACCTCGCTACCGGGTTCAAAATAAGGCCTCCCAGACGTGCTTCCTACGAGAATAAGGCTACAGGTACAGCTGTGGTCGAGTAGTCTAGGGAGTTAAACACATATCGTACTGGGTCGTCGTAGAAGAAATGTCAGGGTTGGAACACTCTTCAGCCGAGTGTATGGAGGTGTTTTTTTACCTGAATGGTTTCCCCCCACATGCCCATTGAAAAAACAGATACATTACTTGTAGTATGACATATAGCCCGGACAAAAATCACTTGGTCAAGATGTCATTTTTTTTCAATTATAAATGACTTAACGAAAAGTTTATTTTTTCTCCCACTGCGTCTTGGTACTCGTTTGCATTATACACCTACATTAAGGTAGGAATGTAGGAAACGCGAATTAATGTCAGTGTTTTTGCAATTTTTATATCAAAACTTTTTTGTTGAAAATAAATCAAATAATTCTCCAGTAGAAACATGTAGTTTAATTTTCTTCACATGGTGATATAAACAGTTGTTGAATATCTCTCAAGGGTGTCTGGGGAATTTAATGACAACTTTTTCTATTTTGCACGACAGATATTCAACAACCGTTGATATCATCGTGTGAAGAAAATTAAACTCTTACGTTTCTAATGGAGAAATATTTTATTTATTTTGGCCAAAAATATGTTTCGCTAGGAAAGTGTAAAAACATTTATCTTTTCTCGCGTTCCCTACATCACCACGTTAGATACGTTAGTGACACAGGGATGAGAAAAGTAGAATTTTAAAGGCAATATACTAGCATTTGCGTTAAGGGAGAGTAAAAAATCCTCTGGAGAATAACAAAACAACCTCAATAAACCCAACCGGATTTCAAAAACCACGACCTATCCCCGTCACCGACAATTCAGCCTAATACAAAAATTGACGCGTTATACCGTGTGTATTTTTTTTAAATTTTTTTTATTTAGCACCGCGTCACACTACCCGTTCGGGCTATACGCTTAAGTAATAATTACGCTAATGGTATAGGAACTGGGAAGGTTGAATTTAGAGGAAGTAAGCCCGCATTTGCGTGGAGGAAGAGTGGAAAACCATTTAGGAAAAACCACCCCCAGTTCACCCGACCGAGATTCGAACCTCGATCTCCCCGTCCTCGGCAGTCGAGCTCAATACGAAAATAGCGCATTATATAACTACGCCACCAAGGCGGGTATATAGGCCTACTGTGTGTAGTTTACATCATTTGTATAAGGATAGTTATTTGTTCGTTCAAAAAATATATATATTCATGAGCATTTAGAAAAATTCGCCGAGTCTAGTAGACACAATAAGAACCGCAGAATAAGAATGAAAGTACCGTAGTACAAACGTGACTGGTCGATGCGGATAAATTGCATGTGCAGCAATTACTGGAAGCCCCACTTCAATCTAACCCATTAAAATCATTAATTCACCCTATCCGGATTAAGTGGACGATTAATTTCCTTCAAATACTATTCCATAATACGTATTAGATTTATATCTATAACAAACTGTTTTATATTGATTTCTTAGGGGGAAAAAAAAAGAGAAGTTGCCTGAACAATATGTTATTTCCATCGTGACCTCCCTTTTACCCTCCCAAACCCCACCCACCCTTTTCCAAAACCCTATCGAGTCATTAGTGAGAGTTTTGGATCGTGGTTCTAATGAGAGTACTACTTTGTTGAGAGGTCAAGGGTTATACCCTACCGTGTGGAGCACAAACTCTGACTTGCCTTGTAAAAGAAAGGACTTTAACATTTTAATTAAAATCTTGTGCAAGTACAGGTTTTTTAAAAAAAGAAAGAAGGGGAATGGTTAGAAGTGTGTGTGTGTGTAGGGGGGGGGGAAGGGGGTCACAGAAAGAAACCAGCCAAGAAGATTATTTATCTCGAGGTGGATAGGAGGGAGGGGTGATAGGTCAAAACTTTTGAAGATCACCTTTTTTTTACGAAATTACACCAAAATTAGGGAAATTACAAGGTGAGTCAAAATAAAATAAAGAATTAAACGAGTTACAAATGTAAGAGATATGTGAGAAAAGTACGTAAATACTCACGCGGGAAAAGAAGTTTTAGTTGTACAAATTTAACTATGGTATAAATTTAATATTATGACTAAAGGGCGCACGCACAAAAACAAATTCTGGAAATTATAGAATGTTATTTACAATGATTAATTTATTTTATGTATTAAACAAACTCCAAGGGGAAGCGATCAATGGGAAGACCTGGTCACAGATTAGAGGATACAATTTGAATGGAAATGAAAAAATATAATGTGTAATGAGGGGAATTGGATTGAACTTGCTCCAGATACGGATAGGGTGTGATGATGTGGACTGGATAGAACAAGGACCGAATGGTCTACTTTTGTAAAACAGAAATGTACTTTTGAGTTTCTAATGGCATAGAGTAAGTAACTATAAAGTATACTTCGAAATGGGTATATAAATGCAGGAAGCACACATTTACATATTTTTTTTTAGCTATATGTTTTACACAGAGGGGGGAAAATCAGAGAGGCCAAGTTTATAGAAAATGCACCCACAGAATATAGAAGTGAAAAATCACAGCGACACGTCAGATGAGCAAATTTTACTTGGATGCGACCAACAAAGATTAAATATCCCGACCTACCCATCAACGGCTACCACTGTGAAAATGAATTTGTTAGCAAGAGATTAAAAGTTTGAATTAGAAAAAAAAAGTAAACCCTAGTTATTAAACATTATCTCATTGAAGGTGGGGATGTACGGTACTTGAGAAAAGGGCAGTTTTTTTGCAGTTTATATAGCAACAGTTTTTTGGCAAAAATAAATTAAATATTTCTCCAGCAGTAATAAAGATTTTAATTTTCTTCATATGCTGATATCAACAGTTGGTGAATGAATATCTCTGCCCATGAGCATAGCGGCATTTGATGAGAAAAAGTTGTCATTAAAATTCCAGGACATCCTTGTCAGATGTTCAAGAACTGTTGGGGTCATCATGGGAGAAAATGAAACTCTATATTTGTACTGAAGCAATATTTGATTTATTTTGACAAAAAAAAAAGTTTTGATTTGCAAACTGCAAAAACACTGATCTTTTCTCGCGTCCCCTACACCCTCACCTTAATTGATAATCCCCAATGAGCCAGAATGGCCGGCAAGTAATTCTTCATGTGAACTTCATCTTTTTGATGTCAGTGATTAGCACAGTCCAATTTTCATAAGAGCCTTTATACGACAGCTAAAAAACTGACTAGATCTACTTTCACGTAGTAGTACGCCGAGTCATTTGATATGCAACTTTCACTCTTGATATACATTATAAATACCTATAAAATAATAATAAAATAGTATCAATTTTGACCGCAAAAAATATGTTTGTATTAGTACAACTTCCTTCGGAGGGTAAGTAGAGCCGTAGATTCCATGTCAATTGTGACATTTGAAAGAGCCCTGGAACGTATGTCAAAAGTTTTTCCAGGCAAAATTGATGGGCCCTCTCGCTATCCCGCATAGAAACTCTCGTGTGCTGATATAATCAGTCGGTTCAGAAAGTGTATGTTAAATACCTCAAATAAATAAAATAAGATGCAGTCGATCTCTTATGGACTATGGACGTTACGTATACTGAGTCAGAACATGGGGCTTTACAATATATCGATCTCTTATGGACTATAGACGTTACGTATACTGAGTCAGAACATGGGGCATTACAATATATCGATCTCTTATGGACTATATACGTTGCGTATACTGAGTAAGAACATGGGGCTTTTCAATATATCGATCTCTTATGGAGTATAGACGTTACGTATACTGAGTCAGAACATGGGGCTTTAAAATACATCGATCTCTTATGGACTATAGACGTTACGTATACTGAGTCAGAACATGGGGCTTTAAAATACATCGATCTCTTATGGACTATAGACGTTACGTATACTGAGTAAGAACACGGGGTTTTACAATAGAGTATATCTCTTACGAACTAAGAACGTTACGAATACATAGTAATTAGCATATATTAATAAAATACCAGTGACAGGTCCTCACCCATACGGGACTGGAACTCCTTCTCCAACTCGCTGACGAACACGGAATCCCGAGCTAGTCCGGAACCGAACGAAGCCATGATCTCGGAGATCTTGGCCCATTCTTCCTGCTCGTCGAAAGGGCTGAGGATGGACAGCGACTTGTCCCCGGGTCCTCCAGACACACCTGGGCAGCCACCACCTCGACCAGGCCTCTTACAGACCACTTCTTCACCGTCCTCAGCCAACCCCACGCCGCCAACACCACCACCACCACCACCCTCGTACACGTTCCTGAGGCGGCGCAGCGTCTTGGGCCGCTCGGCGCGGGGCCCGTCCTGACCCTGGGATGTCGACCCCTTGAACAGACCTGGAACAACAACCACACAACTACCTTGTAGAAACTTTATTTATTTATAGTCGATGAATTTAAAAGACACACGTTTTGGTGGTCAAACGAACTAAGCCCAAAGACGTCACTCTCGTAATATACTTGACTGCCGATGACAGTGGGTTCGGGATTCGATTCCCGGTCGGGTGTAGTGAGGATGGTTTTTCCAGTATGGGATAATCACTCTTACCCCCATGCAAATGAGGGTACACTTCATATAGGTTCAATATTTATTATCCCTAGCTCATTAGCGCAATTATTATATTTGCGTATAGCTTGAACATAGTAGTAATAAGACGCGGTGCTAAACAAATTAAGATTTTATTTTAAAATTTAGTTGCAAGAATTAAATTAAATATAGTTTTAAAATGACGTCTAAAAACGGGAGTCGAACCTTTGGCCTTTGACTTGGTGCAAAATTGAGCTATTCAGGAGTCGTTTCGGGTTTAAGGTTATTTTTCAATGGATGTATGTATTTATCGGCTACTACAGTTATAATCGAATGCTAAATAGCACCTCACTGACAATAATTAATACATTTATCGGGAAAAAATCCCTATTCGGAGTAATATATCTATTGCAACACCTAAACTTACGAAAAACATATTTTAAACAAAATTTTCACGGTTTCACAACTACGAAATCAACACAAAGCTACCAGTAGTGTACACAATCATTTTGTTTTAGTATGCTATTAAAAAAAAAAGTTATACAAATTTACTTTATAATGTCAACGTAAAATGTTTTATAACCGAACCATAAAGATCTTAAAACAACACCAGTAAATTATTTTCCAGTGCAAAAGCCTCTCTCCCTCTTTGTGTTGTTTAGTGTTTGCTAATGAATAATAGAGTAATGAATGGAAAATGTTTTCGTACGTCACGAAAAATAAATATTAAATCTGGCGTACATTCCAATGTGAAGGTAGTTAAAATGTTTATTGACATAAACTTTCTGTTAGTTTTAGGTATACAAGTAACCTTCACTGTGCATATAACTAATTAAAAAACACACTTTAAAGCGTTGCTGATGGGAACTGGAAAAACGATATGAACTGGTTGTTAACAATAATATAAAACTACAAACTATCTACATGCACCTAATTGGAAAAAACTTTCTGTTTAGAAAGTTGACTACTTTGTGAATTTGAAATTATTTTGCGAAGTGGGTTACATTTTGATGGGAGTGAGACTGCGAGAAAAGGTCAGCGGTTTTTGCAGTTTTTATAGAAAAACTTTTTTTTTTGTCAAAATAGATCAAATATTGCTCCAGTAGAAACATAGAGCTAAATTTTCTTTACATGGTGATATCAACAGTTGTTGATTCTGTCATAAGCATAGCGGTATTAGATAAGAAACATTTTAAATGAAGATAAAAAGTTATCATTAAATTATAGGTCCACCTTGACCGATCTTCAACAACAGTTGATATAACCATGCGATGGAAATTAAACTAAATGTATCTAGTGAATAAATATTTGATTTAATTTGACAAAAAAAAAAGTTTTGATAAAAAAAATCCGCAAACACACCCATCTTATTTCGCTTCCCCTACTATACCACCGTAACAGACGCCATTGTAGGAAATATAAAGAAAAGTAAGTAAATGTTTAGTTCACCATGTGAAGTCTTTGTGTAGGCCTATCTGCTGTTAGCACTTCCCTTCTTCTGCTAACGGGTATAAACACGCTTCTGTTTGCGCTTGGACAGCATTGACTTGTATTTCAAAATATATTTTTTTTTCTTATTCTAGATAGACATATGTATGCTTCAAAGGACTCTTTTTATCTATTTCCTGGCAGGAAGATTCTTACACGCCATTTTAGTGAATAAACCAAATAGCCTAAGTTCTGATTTCTCAATCTCATCCAAGTAAATGCGGATCCATTTTATTTAGACTAATACCTTTCCCAATCTAATATCCACTAGTATGAGAACCCAAACAAGTACTAAGGCACGTTGAAATATTAATAAAATAGTCCACGAACTCGCCAGTGCGGTGACGCAGCGCTTTCAATTTTTTTTATTTGAGGTATTTAACGTGCACTTTCTGAAAATACTTCTTGTATCAGCATACGACTTTCAAATTAACTTATATTTAGAACAGACACAACATCCATCCGCCGGATGTTAATATATCATTGTTTTAAAGGGTAAACCCACACTTTCCCAATTATAAATTTCTCGAATATATTGGGAATCGAACCCAGAAACCTTAACTCGGTAGAGAGACACGATACCCACTGAGATAAGGTATTGGACCGTGCGACGTAGCAGAAAATCAAGATAGGATTTGCATGGTAATAAATTTCCATTTTAATCATCGATTTTTCCGGCTATAACTGGTTCATAAAAACATAATAAACATTGCCTACCTATGACGTAACGACAAATCAAGATAGGATTTCCCATCTGGCTAGATGTATTTACGTTTTATTCAGCGAATTTTAAAGCTATAACGTTTAAACAAAAACCATAAATTCTTAGATAATTCTGAAGGTCATAAAACTATTATTTTTACCTTGAAGTAGTTTTTTTTTAAACTATTTCTATAATAAATCATCTAAAACTTAAAGTTAAGCTGCAATCCAATTCGCAAAATAGCTTCGAAATCTTCAAGTAGGCAACGCCGTTAAATTATCAATCAAATATGTGTGACTTCCTGTAAAAAATAAGGGTTTTTCTGCCCTTATATAAAAGAAGACAAAAAATATATATATATTTAAAATTTGAAATCAATGCTGTGGGAGGGGGCAAACATTTGGATGAGAGCTGTAGACGCGCCTTTCTCTCTTTTCGCGTGCGGAAATATGCACCTGCGTCTACACGCTCGGGGTCCTTGCTTCGTTCACGCATCACCGATTACACCTCACTCCCCCCCTCTCTTCACCCTCCGCCAAACCTACAACGCCGCAGCTTTTATTTATTTTGCCGTACAACTTTTCCAGCGCTGACTAATTTAAGAGGCTTTTAATTAAAATGCACGCTATTTGGACAGGCAGTGAGTAGCAAGCACACTCTGCGCACAGGTGTGTGTGTGCCAACATGCCGGCAGAAAATACCGCTACCCACCAAACTCTTGCCGATGATTAATTAAGTTGGAAGAAGTGTAGGGCTGAGGAACGTTGCAGTAAGTAACATGATTATTTGTTTTATAGAGATTTTAATATATTCAGGTAGAGACAATTTTACTAATGAAATCCCGGGTCAGTAAAGTCAAGCTGAAATACGTTATGATTTTAAAATAACTATTTAGCAAGTGCAAATTTTGTAAAAAAAATCCTAGTTTCTTAATTTAAATATTTAAAAGTTAACTTTGGCCGAATTTTGCTAAAAAAAAGTTTGTAGAATGATTTGCTAACGTAAAGATTCTTACAATAGTATTTAATTTTTTAATTTTGGCACCCTTATGGTTTTATGGCTACTAAAGGCTAAATTTAAGAGGCGAGGATGAAGAAGGCAGTGAAGAGGAAATGCACACGCATTAACGCGTAAAGACTGGACTGACCGAGAGTCGAACCTGGCAATCCAGACTATTATGAAACTGATGATAACTTAAACCGGGCGATCTATGATTATTTTTTTGCACCACGTCTTACTAACCGTTCGGGTTGTACTAAAGTTCGTTCACCGTAGGAATTGTTCTCTGAAAGGCCTTTTTCCCTACCAGAAATCTATTATATAGTAGGATATTGGTAGGAAAAACGACCTTTCAAAGAGTAATTCCCGCCGTGAATGGAGTATATGTACTAATTACACTAATGTGTTAGGGATTAGGAAGGTTTAATTTAGAGGAAGTACACCTACACTTACGTGGAGGAGAGGTGGAAAACCATTTGGGAAAACCACCCTCAGTTCACCCGACCGGGATCGAACCCCGATCTTCTCATCTTCAGCAGTCTAGTCCATTGCGAGAATAGCGCCTTAGATCATGCGGCCGCCGATGCGGGGGAGTTTGGTATTACTGACGCTATAAACATGGCCGCCATGGACATAATTATTATTCCATTTTTTCTCAGTTAAGATTTTAAGGTCATACTTTCTTGGTTTGAGTCATTTATAGGTCATTCTTTGGCATTTTTGAGTCATTGTTGGGAATTTTTTAATACATTTCAAGCATTTATGTTGAATGTTTTATCTAGTCATGTATATGCATTACGATTTTTTGTTTAAATTTGTAAGTAATTTTTTTTTTTGTTAATTTGAAGTAATTTTTTACTTTCTCTCTACACCTAAGAGAAAAGTATTATCATCGTAAAAAAAATCGAACTCTTATTAAGTTTTGATAAATGTTTACGTTTCATGACCGCCTGAAAAAGAAAAATTGTTTTCACAATGCCATATTTCTGTCTGTATCTCGGGCTATAGGCGGAACTATTTTACTGATTGGGCTAAAAATTGGTATATGGGGTTTTCATAAGGTCCCCGGGATTTTTGGAATTAATCATCTAACCTTACAATTAAGGGTAGTCTACCGAAGGGCAAAGAGAGAAAATATCGATTTTCTAGGCATATGCTCTAACGATTTTGATTAAATTTTGTATCTAGACATTGTTTACGATTATAAACAAGATAATAATTCTCATTTTATTATGAATATGGCTTTGAGGGTACTTTACATAAGAAACATTGTCCAATTTTCATAATTTCTTCAAAACTACTTGAGAAAAGAAATAACTTATCATCGTAAAGTTGTAGTACTATTTAAGATAGTTTTGTTTAAAATACATATTTAGAAAACCAATCATTTCTGAGCTATAAGCATATATATATATACTTTTTAATTAAGGTCTTTGTTAAATGAATTTGATTCTAATGCTTTTTGGGTATAAAAATATGTTTCTTTACTCTCAATTTTTCTGTAACAGTGTTTCTAGTTCATACTGCCATAGAGTAAGTAAGTAAATTTATTATTATTAGCACCACGTTTTACTAACAGTTCGGGTTATACGCACTTACGCTAATGTGAAATGGTAGGATGATTGTGATATGAAATGGAAGTAGTGGTTGAATTGACAGTTTCAGATCACTTTGTCCCATAAGGTTTAACATTGATCTTCACCGCACTCTGTGTAAGGAGGATGACGTGTACTACCTAGCACGACCCGGCAGCCCAGTTTGACCTACTTTCCTCCGATTGGCCAGATTGGGTCACGTGACCCTCCCCCTGCTCTTTGATTGGCTGTTGGTTTCCCCTCCCTCTCACCCTACTCCTGCCCCTCCCCCTACCCTCTTTTCCAAGTGCTGATTACGTCCTCCACTACAACACCTTCCCCCTACAACCTCCCTCGCATACCACCCCGGACATGTTGGTTCTTGATTATTAATTATTAATGATAGTTAATTTATTATTCACTAGGATTGAGGTGTTGGAGTTTTTATTCAATGATTGAGGGGGGGGGGGTGTTGTAGTTTATTTGGGGAGCAAACGTCACGAAGGCGCTGCATGAACTTCTCGCTATGGATGTCTTAAGTAGACTGGTGGCATCTTCGTTCTTCGCTGTTAGTCCGTTTACAGAGTAGTGACCAATGCGTACCCTCACCCCCTGCCCTCCTTACATCGCTTGGAAACGGGTAATAACTTTCCTTTCACTTTATGAGTTCAGAAATATCGGGGAAAGAGGTAATGACCCACCCCCTGTAAAATCATTGGATGACGTGAGCCCATTATCTAATCACTGACTTACCTTTACAATGTTTCAGATTGTACCGTTGATACAAGAGCAGTCACTAAACGAGGAAGAGAAATATCAAATTTAAACATCTGGTTTTAACCGTAGGCCATGTTGTTAATAGCATCGACCCTCATTACACACTCGTTAATTCCTCATGACACTCGACCTCTTGAGCTCATCGAATGTAAATTTAAACATCCGGTTTTAACCGTAGGCCATGTTGTTAATAGCACCGACCCCCTTTTTGCTTGTTAACTCCATATTGTACCATTATACAGCACTCGACCACTTGAGCTAATCGAAAGTGGTAGTCAAGCCACAGAAAAGGTGTTTTCATGACAGACAAAGATTCAACCTTGCACTAAGTTTGTTGAATGGCAAAACCACCCTCGGTCTACCCGCTCTAGAAACGATCTATACATGTACTAAAATAAATAAATAAATAAAACCTAAATTGGTCTCGGGGGATAGATCGTTTTGCATGTGATGACCACCCGTAGTAAAAATATTAAATGAATGTTAGGCTTCTAGTTAATTTACATAAAATATATTCTGGAGATGTCCAAAAGGTGAACAAATTCAATAATAATATTATTTCTGATGGCCATCTGCAATAAAAATATTAAATGAATTTTAGGCTTCTAGTTAATTTAATTAAAATAGATTTTGGAGATATCCAAAAGGTGAACAAAATCATATTCCGTAGTCAGAACGACAATTTAGAGATCGCAGCGCTACCTGTTAGCTTAAAAATAAAGTAGCACTGTAGCCGGGTCAGGAGTAGTGTGTGATAAATGGTTCCCCCACCTTGAGACCCCTTTCGCTTCCCCTTCTTAGAGGTATGTGTCGCAACCCTTTGGGTTTTTCCGATGACGTAGTCATTGCGTGTTATGTCGCAACCCTGGCGCCAGTCTGGCGGGTCGACAAGATAATTCAGGACAAGAATAGATCGTGACCTCGGCAACCTGGGTTTTCCCTGGCGCCAGTATGTCGGCCCAACAAGACGAGTTGAGACAAGAATAGATATTGAGGTAATTGACCCTGACAATGGGTTTTCCCTGGCGCCAGTTTGGTGGGCAGAATAAACAAGTCGAGACAAGAATAGATCGTGACCCTGTTCTTCATCTCGTACCATGTGACTTCGATCGAGGGGGGGGGGG
>CABEEJ010000213.1:267893-327710 GCA_901482245.1 Timema douglasi
CCCACTTGGTTGTCTATTTATAAGAGTTTGTAGAGCGGTTCAAGATGGACCAGTTACAGCAGCTGGTAAATATTGTTGACGCCGTGCATACCGTAGAATTGTGTGAGCTAACCGTACATCAAAAGTACTCGGTGGATAAATTAAAAGCGGTCAATACAAAGTTCGGGAGACGCCTAATAGCCTATCTAGACGGCGAGTTTTGTGTATTTTTACCCTGTCATTTTGGTACGCTAACAGATGAAGACGTGCGCGAGCTTAATAAAGAAAAACTGGTATTTACCTGCGCCGGAGTAAAACCCGGTTCACCTACCATTGTGAACTTTGAACGCGTTTAAAAGACGGTTCAGTTAACAACATCGGGCAGCGGAGCAGTTAATACCTGTGCATCGTGGACCTTACAAACCATACAGCACGTTTAGCTCTCAGGTACGCTCACCATGCTTAGAACCGGCTATATTAATTAAATGTTTGTGGGTCATACAATTGCGGGGAGTGCCTATATGACTGTAGAAAATATTCACAGCGTGACGGTGTGCGATAGACATGTAATTTACAAAGTAGAGGAGCGAGGCTACATCGAGTTTTGCGACTCTACATGTCACACGATAAGAGCGACTGAAGTACTACTCTACGAGAGAATCGAGGAGACTTACATGTGTGATATAACGTGCGCCGTGTACAATTCCCGCAAAGGGGACGTTGTGGCTGTTTTGCCCAGGGCGCCAACACCGCCCTTAAGAGCTCCACACCACCCGCCACCATCCTTCACGACGCTGCAGCCACCACCCTCGCCGTCACAGGTGTACCCGCCCCCAGAGTCACAGGTTTACCAGCCGTCAGAATCATCCAAGTTCCCCCACCAGAGTCGTCTTTAGACAAAATGCACCCGTATTTGCGCGGAGGGTGGGTGGAAAACATTCAGGAAAACCACCTTCAGTGCATCCTACCGGGATCGAACACCGTTCTCCGTCTTCGGCAGTCTAGTATAACACGAAAGTAGCGCGTTATTTTTAATATTAAATGCCTTTAGAAACTATTTGAAGTGGTATTCCCCTTTTTTTAATTGGGTAGCTATAGATGATATTAGTAGTTTTAGGGAATCAGATATCTAAGATTCATATTATAGAATATCAAAGGGGAGTGAAATAAAAATAAAAAGGCGTGCCCCTTCTTCAAGTTCCATCATTACTTGCTGCCCATCTTGTCTTCCCATCTGAGTTGGCATTAGGCTACAGTATGCGTTTGCATTCTACCGCCATTTTATTAACTAGATAATAGATTTTGGCAGCCATGTCGATACTAAATATCAATAAATGTTTTAAAATAGCCAACGCATGGAAAATTCAAGAACTAAACTAGTTTTTTAAAGTGATGGGCAGGTCATGCAGCACGAATGGGAGTATCTAGAACTGCGTTCAAGGTATTGAATGGCAAACCCACGGGGAAGAGACCATTGGGAAGAACCAGACGCTGATAGAAAGATAACATTTGGATGTACCTGAGAGAGATAGAATTAGATCAAGATAGGGATAGTTGGCGTACTTTGGTAAGTGCGGTAATAAACTTTCGAGTTCCTAATGTCATAGAATGAGTAAGTATGATGCTTAAATTAGAAGAACAATTCACAATTTTTCCGATCATAAAAACTTTGGAATATTTAAACCGATAGCAAATTTTAATAACAATTTCTAATATGATTAGGTTTTTTTTGTGTGTGAACCAATTGACTTAAAAATAAGACATAAAATAAATAGTTATTTTAAAGTTATGTAAAGTTATTAATATTAGCACCGCGTCTTACTACCCGGTCGGGTTATGCGCGTATGAAAATATTGAGTTAAAAAACATTATTTTGTCTAAAAAATTGTGGTTAACGATAAACGACTGGGGTGCAAAAAAAAATTAAACAAAAAGATTGGGACCAACTTGTTGATATTTGCCAACATTAGAGGGTTTAACTACGTTTGTGGGTATATAGAATGGAAAACCTATTTTAGTTTTTTTGATATCAATAATAAGTTCAATCGAATCAGAATGTAATAGATATGTATGTCTCAGTCTTTTATTTAGTAATTTTTTCTATTAGATTTATTATTGAACAGTTAGAATGTTAGTGAAGCTCGTTAGCAGAATGAGCATAAACCATACCTTGAGACACTCCGATGTATGGTGAGTAGTTTTAGGGGTGTGCAATATTCGTTCGTATGGATGGTTTGGGTAGTAAGATGTGGCACAATCAATATGCCATAGAACGACTACATTCATATATAAATTAGTGATATTAATACTATCTTAAATACAGAGAGAGAGCACATGACTCACATAATAAATTAACGATAATTAATTAAAACAAAAAAATAACTGCTTCTGGTTGGGATCGAACCTTCTTCTTTTACGTGTGCAATTTAGAGCAATAAATCAGATTTATTTCAAACGTGTGTCTACTATTTACAAAAAATGTCCTCGGTGTACCAGCGCATATAGCCCTGGTGTAATGCCCCCTGGCGGTATCGCGTGCTTCCATTTCCGAGCGACGGATTGCTCCATCAAGCTCGAGAATGGTACAGGCCTCAACCGTTTGAGCCACCTTGGACTTGAAATATATAGGAATAAATCTAATATTTAAACTACAACAAGGATCTGTATCGTAGCAACACATTATTGTATTAATACCCTGGATACGATATTATTATTTAATATATTAAATAAAATATTATTAAAAATATATAAGATATTCTACAGCTTTATTTATTTTAAATATTATACTTGTTCAATTTGTTAAGTGGTATCTAACTTAGATATTTCCATGGTGTCAATAGATTTATGGAAAACACGACACCTGTAGGCAGTTGGTGGCTTCAATTTGATATAATACCAACCATCTCTACTAGAAAGCAGTAGTGCTAACTCTAAATTGCGATCTGTTTGTTATTTTAGGAACTAATACCTTTAGGACTAGTTGAGAAAAACGCACAAATTCTAGAGCTCTCGTCATGTGAATGTTGGTGCATTAGCTTGAAACACACCTTCCTCTCCCTGTGTCTTTATACAGGTATGCACGTACCGAAGTGTCTTCAAATAAGTGAGAAAAGTTATAAGAAACCACAAAAGAAAGATAAAAAAAAAGTAATTTAAAAGGCGATTAAAAGTTATTAACAGTGACAAGAATATTCCAGGAATATACATAATGTATATTATGTATTTTTCTTTGTCCCCTACAAAAGATACCAGTTTAAACCAAAGTTTAACTTAACATTAAGAAAATCACCAAACTAAATTTTAAAATAATTGAAATATGATCTTTTTCTTGAATTTCCTTCTTTTCTTCTTTCAATACATTTATTTTCTTTCCTCTTTTTTATCATAAATTTTCCTTTCCTTCCAGGTAATTTTGATAGCTTTTGTGAGCACCTTGGACAAGATATAATAACTGCCTTGTCATGGGCACTAGCTCTGGTTGATTACTATACAGTTGTGATGCATCTTTTGTAGTTATATATACACTTAATATATGTTAAGACATTCAGGCCTGACCTTCTGTGAAGACTCTACTTGAGGAGGATATCCTTCTTTCAAAACTTGCATTTCCATGTGAAAGAAATAGCGACGCTTTTACAACTTTACAAAGAGTTGGATATTTTAAGTTTTCAGCTGGATTATACAATGTGAATAAATGGCTCCAAAATTCGTCTACTCTAACATCTTCAATCTAATGAATTTTGTCCTCAAGCTGCAAAAGCTTCCACTCATCAATCAACCTATCTTCAGAGACATTAAATAATTGACCATAGTTCAGTTATATACAGTTAGATCTTCCTGGCACCACAAGCATTTATCCGCTTAAAAACCTTCCTTTTGTTAAAAACTAAACAGTGAAAATAAAAATGCTGTACATTAATAAAGCCTTGGATCGGTTCAAAACAAAACCTGTGCTGTGAACATTTTTTTGAAAACATTATAAATAATAATTAATAATAACATTATTTATTTTGGCCAAAAAAAGTTTTGATGTAAGAAAATTATAAAATTACAATTCTTAACTCGCCCTTTCTTTATTCCCACCCTAAATGGTGACCTGGTGGTCTAGGGGTAAGGTGTTAAGACTTCTGTGCTGGGGATCAGGGGTTCAATCCTTGGTCCCGGCACATATTTATCTGATTACCAAACCCTTACTTCACCTCTGACAAGACGTGTATTAATCACAACTTGTGAATGTGTGGAATGCCAGGCCTCCACTCCACCGTGGTTCGGATCCCACGTTAAACTGTAGGTCTTCCATTTCATCTCACAATCACCCTACCATTACATATTAACGTAAGAGCGTACAGCTTCAACGGTTAGTAAGACGCGGTACTAATAACAATAATAATAATATACCCACCTTAACGTGCACTTTCAGAACCGACTGATTATTTTACACTTATGAATTAACCAAAATCTAGACTAGATATAACACCCAGCCCCTGATCGTAAACTAATCACTGTGAAAGGGGAAACCCATATTTCAACAATGATGAATTATTCGTTAATGCTGGGAATCGAACCCGGGACCCTTATTTCACTAGGTAGACACGCTAACGACCTACTTTGGTTTCCCAATCATTGAAAAAAAAGTCAAAATATTCCTCCCTAGAGAATCGAACTTTAAATTCTCTAGTGTCGGAAGTGAAACGTACGATGTGAAATTGTCAACACTGCCTTCCAAATCCACTGACCGAGTTTCAAGAAATCTGTGACGCAAGGGAAGCCCACCCAAATTGGGCACCGACCGTCTGCTGGCCATAAGTCACTGCAGACGTTCATGCTAATAGATTTCACCACAAACAATGCTCAACACAGGACAGTGCAGGTGTTTTTTTTAAATATATAAATATTTCAAGTATACGTTTCGTGGCGTGAGCTATATTTGTAAAACTTTTCTTTGCGTCACTACTGATTGATTGTGGGCATCAAATGTAAATTATTGTTAAAGTAATCCGTTTAATATGGAATTCGAGAGGATTAATGTATTCATAATCTCTTTCCGGACGAACGGTGGCACCCTTCCACCACCCCCTACCGAAATTCGCTACTCTTTATAGCCTACAAATATTTTTTTTGTTTAATAGGAAAAGTTTGTTAAATCACATACAGACGCAAACGATCCGTGTTGAGCTAGAATACGGAGGAAGGTGGAGATCGTGGTTCGATTCTCGGTTGGGTGTACTTTGGGAGGTAGTTTGAGCCCATAGCTGCACTTGAAAGGTTTTGTTTATGATTTTACCCGTTACTGGAGGTGCAGCGGGAATAAATATAAATATTGAGATTTTCGAGCTTGTTTTCTCTCTTGTGTGCCTGGCCAACCGTCTGTGCTAGCCGCATCCGAGTTCAAATCCCGTATCCATGTGTCAATGATAGCATGGTCTAAGACATCACTAGGCGGCCGATGACCCTTGGGGTTGTGGGCACACGGTAGAGAGAACAACATATATAAAGTTATACTTTTGCGCCCAACATTAACGTACAAATTTTCTGCTCCGTAGCTGGACTGGCTGTTTAAGGGGCGATGTTGGAATCAATTCCCTGCCGGATATACAGTTGGTGGAACACCGGGTGTGTGTGACTTACTCGATTTAAATTCAAACACTTACCGTGCAATAGCTATTTCATTTATTTGTTTGGAGTTTTGTACGTTAGAGGGTGGTGGTCCCTCTTGGGAACCGTTTTAATTATATTATTAGCACCACGTATTGCTATCCGATCGGGTTATACACACCCTTACGCTAATATGCAATGGTAGGGTGATTTGGGGGCCTACAGATTAACGTGGGATCCGAACCACTGTGGAGGCCCGGCATTCCACACATTCACAAGTCTTGTCAGAGGTGAAGGAAGGGTTTGGTGATAAGATAAATCTGTGCCAGGACCAAGGATTGAACCCCAGACCCCCTAGCACAGAAGTCAGGACGTGCCTGGTCAACGTTCTGTCTGGACAAGATACGGTCCAGTGATGAGAATATATACAATAATATACTGTTTTTTATTATTTTTTATCATCGCGTCTTATTACCCGTTCGGTTTATACGCCTATGCACTAACTACGCTAACGGTTTTATGGATCAAGAAGGTTATAGTTATAGGAAATGTACCCGCATTTGCGTGGAGGGAGAGTGAAGAACCGTTTTAGATAAACCACCCTCAGTACCTATTGAATAATTGTTCGATAACTATTTATTAGTGTTGTGATTTATGAAAACATTTTCTTACGAACTTAATAGTTATAGTTCCTACGTTGCATGAAATAAACTATTAATATTTCTAATGAAAAGTTATAAATGAGAAAATATGTGTTTATTATTACTATTACTAAGCTATTAGGAGTGAAGATGTATATATTGTTAGCTAATCTAAATACCTGTTTCATATTCGATAGATACAATTTAAATTCTAACACTTACCGTGCAATAGCTAGTTCATTTTTTTTTTTTTTTTAGTTTTGTACTTTAGAAGTTGGTGTTTTATTTGACCCCCCCCCTCCCCCGGCACCGTTTTAATTATATTACTATTATTATTATTAGCACCACGTATTGCTACCCGTTCGGGTTATACACACTTACGCTAATGTACAATGTTAGGGTGATTGGGGGACCTACAGTTTAACGTGGGATCCTAGCCACTGTGGAGGCCTGGCCATCACCGGCAAAACGATCTATCCCCAGATACCAATTAATGTTTAATTTATTTAATTTAGTACATGTATAGATCGTTTCTAGAGCGGGTAGACCGAGGGTGGTTTTGCCGTTCAACAATCTTAATGCAAGGTTGAATCTCTGTCTGTCTGTCTGTATGTCACGAAAACACCTTGTTGGTGGCTTGACGGCCACATTCGATGAGCTCAAGTGGTCGAGTGCTATATAACGGTACAATATGGAGTTAACAAGCCTGCAATGGGGGTCGGTGCTATTAACAACATGGCCTACGGTTAAAACCGGATGTTTAAATTTACATTCGATGAGCTCAAGAGGTCGAGTGCCATGAGGAGTTAACGAGTCTGTAATGGGTGTCGATGCTATTAACAACATGGCCTACGGTTAAAACCAGATGTTAAATTTGATATTTCTCTTCCTCGTTCAGTGACTGCTCTTGTATCAACGGTACAATCTGAAACATTGTAAAGGTATGTCAACGACTCGATAATGGGCTCGCGTCATCCAATGACTTTCACCGGGGGTGGGTCATTACCTCTTTCCCCGATATTTCTGAACTCATAAAGTGAGAGGAAAGTTGTCACCCGTTTCCAAGCGATGTAAGGAGGGGGGGGGGGGTGAGGGTGCGCCCTAGTGATGCGCACTGGTCACTACTCAGTAAAACGGACGAGCAGCGAAGAACGAAGATGCCACCAGTCTACTTAAGACATCCATAGCGAGAAGTTCGTGCAGCGCCCTCATGACGTTTGCTCCCCAAATAAACTACAACACCCCCCTCCAATCATTGAATAAAAACTCCAACACCTCAATCTTGGCCAATAATCAATTACCAATCATTAATAATTAATCACCAAGAACCAACATGGCCGGGGTAGTAGGCGAGGGGGTTGTATGGGAGGACATTTCGTACTTGGGAAAAAGGGCAGGAGGGGAGGGGAAAACCAACAGCCAATCAGAGAGCAGAAGAGGGTCACGTGACCAATTCTGTACAATCAGAGGAAAGTAGGTCAAACTGGGCTGACGGGTCGTGCTAGGTAGTACACGTCATCCTCCTTACACAGAGTGCGGTGAGGATCAATGTTAGACCTTATGGGAGAAAGTGAGCTGAAACTGTCAATGCAACCACTACTGATGAAGGACCTACAGTTTAACATGGGATCCGAACCACGGTGGAGGCCTGGTATTCCACACATTTACAAGTTGTGATTAATACACGTCTTGTCAGAGGTGAAAAAGGGTTTGGCAATCAGATAAGTAAGTATAGTTATCATGAATATTTCTATTTGTCAAAAGCTATCTCAATAATTGTATGTGTATAGAAGGGATTTTCATAAAATTAAATTAAAATTTTCAAGTTAATACACATTTTTTATAAAATTTTGTATCTAGTAAACCACCTTCGAACTCAAAAATATTATTTATTCATTTACACTATCTGGCTTCTAAATGATACATATAAAAGTAGTTTTAGTAACTATTTTAAATGTCAGATACAGTTCCTCCTGTGATGTAAGCCTAACTCAATTCGTTTTATAAAACTGTATTATAAACTAACCGGAATTAAAGAATGCTTTTGAATTACGGCAAACAGTGAAACTTTAAAATATTAAATAAACATTATATATATATATATATAATATGATAAATGCTTAACAGCAAAAACTGTCAAATGCCGCAGATAGTAAAGAGCAAAATAACTTTTAAAAAAATACAACGAATAGCTTCATTCTAAAAAAAATAGATAGTACTTTCACATAGTGGGATATCAAAACTAAAAACAAACATCCGTCACCTTTCTCCACCACCCCCTTTTACACAAAACCCTCCGGGTTCCTAAAAAAAAATAACGGGGGTAGTTGGGGGCGGTAAAGTAACAAGGGCAACTCAGTGTAATGTGAAAAATGCAGCCAGAATATTCATTTAGACTGCCCACCGGTAGTTCTGTGAGTGACTCTTCTTTCTGTTGCAAAATTAAAAAGCAGGGCAACACATACATAATAATATTAATAAAAAAAACTTTTTTATTTTCAACACATACAACATCCCCTCCTACTCTTTCGTATTTTAAAAGTGGTCACCATCCGTACCAAACCGCGGTGTTTTACACGGCAGAAGGTGTGTGCGACCATGGGTAAGTCCTCTAGCGTTATGCTCTGCTTTTGGCCAAACATCCTTCATATTAATTAGTTATTCTGAAAATACACACACACACACACACACACACACACACACACAGGCGCTGATGTCATATTTCAACCTGGACTGGCGGGAAACACGACTCCTGACTCTTTTTTTTTACTGGCTGGAACGACAAAAGTTTTTTTTTTAATGCTATGCCATGCGTAGCTGTCTCATGGTATGTAATTTGAAAAGTAAAGTGAGGTTTTTTTTCTACAGTGAATCGAATCAACAGTTATAGAGAGAATAAAAAGAAGCAGAGATTACTACTTTCATCTAGAAAGTTAATTAAATAATGCAAATATTATTATTGCGCGTCTGTACTACACCACTCGTAGCCCAGTAGTGGAAATATTAGCCAGTACTAATGTACCTTTGCCCAGGAGACGCCCGAATGTACTAATCGTACATCCTTTCCGTGGAGGCTCTTTCCATGTCCCGATGAGATGAGGTGATGGTGATATGAGTATGAGGGTGTGGAACTAATGGAAAAACTTAAAACATAACTTAAAAGCCTAACTAATAAAACCCTGGTGACTTTTGGGATAACTACTCTTTTGGGAAAAATACGCAGGAAGTATCAACCGTAAAACGAACCCGGGAACCCTTAGACCCATAGCCAGGTGAACTGACCACTAAGGTGACCTGGCGGTCTAGGGGTAAGGTGTCAGACTTCTATGCTGGCGGCCGGGGTTCGATCCTCGGTCCCGGCACAGATTTATCTGATTACCAAACCCTTCCTTCACCTCTGACAATACATCTTGTGAATGTGAGGAATGCCAGGCCTCCACCGTAGTTCGGATCCCACGTTAAACTGTAGGTCTTCCATTTCATCTCACAATCACCCTACCATTACACATTAGCGTAAGAGCGTATAACCCGAACGGATAGTAAGACGCGGTGCTAATAATAATAACTGACCACTACACCACGTGGTCTCTTCTCGATACCGATACTATGACGTCAGAGAGTTATTGGTATAACACCAATGTAGTGGCGTCCTGCGAGCCTTATTCAATGACAGGAAGTCGGAGGAGATAGGAAAGGGAGGAAGGGGGTGGAGGGGCGGTATAAACGTGCGGTTGGAAAGCCCGAAGTTGATTAACCGGGAGAGCATATTTACCCAACGGACATCCTGCACTGCACTAGCGTGAGGCTTGAGTGCATTTACATGTCCAACAAGGACATATTGTGTTAGTTACAGTTCTTACAGAGTTAATTCAAGAACTGACCGTGAAGGCCGAGGGCACGCAAAAAACGAAAAAAAGATATGCACATCTCTAATTGCAACGTACACACAGCCGATATTTCCGTAACTAAATATTATTATTATTATTATTATTAGCACCGCGTCTTACTACCCGTTCGGGTTATACGCACTTACGCTAACGTGTAATGGTAGGGTGATTGTGAGATGAAATGGAGGACCTACAGTTTAACGTGGAATCCGAACCACGGTGGAGGCCTGGCATTCCCCACATTCACAAGATGTCTTGTCAGAGGTGAAGGAAGGGTTTGGTAATCAGATGAATCTTTGCCGAAACCAAGGATTGAACCCCGGCCGCCAGCACAGAAGTCTGACACCTTACCCCTAGACCGCCAGGTCACCGTAACTAAATAAGTGCGTGTAAACTGTTATTGTACCCGCTTCGTTTACTGCATGATCTAAGGCGCTACTTTCACAATATACTCTACTGCCGATAGCGGGGAAATCAGGGTTCGAATCCCGGTGTAATAAAGGTGCTTTTTTTCCTAAATAGTTTTTACACTATGCCTCCACGTAAATGCGAGTACAAATTCTTATAAATCCAACCCTCTTCGTCCCTAACACATTATCATAGTTATTACTTGGACATATGCGAATAGCTCGAACGGGTAGTAAGAAGCGGTGCCAAAATAAACTGTTATTGTGTGTATGACCAACTCCTATGGAAATTACAATCTAATTTTTTTTAAACATGATATTTTGGTTGTGGCAAAAATTTATAGCATTTTACCATATTATTGTTATTTTATAGTTATTGATAATATCCATCGAACGTGACAATTGCAGATCACATGGCTTGATGTATGAACACGTGAAAGTAGATCTAGTAGCTCTATAGCTGTCAGATAAGGTGATTCCCGTTAAATTTGGACTAAGCTAGCAAAACAAGTTACTATTATGGAAACTTGTGTGTAATTTAAAATTTGGTAGCAGTGACGTTTATAGTTCTCAGCGATGTTTAGTTACACGCGCATATTTAAAAGAGACACAAGTTTTTCTTACATTGCCAAATTGAATAGTAATATCCCTGTTTTCCATACAAAAGTAGAATAAAATTAATTTCTATAAAATAAAATTAAAAATGTGACGGATTGTTTAAAACTGTAAATTTTAACTTTTGTTAGTTAGATTAACTATTCTCGAAATAAACATGAAATATTGAGGTCTGCCTTACACACTGATTAATTGAGGGCGAAAAAAACAGGTATTGTGTCTGTTCGTATATTAAGTTAGTATGTAAGTCGTGTGCTAGTTGGTTCAGGCAGTGTACATTTTGCTATCACTCCGTAGAAGGGATGCCAAGACTCCAGTGATAAATCACATGGGGAAACCTCCCCTAACCCCGCCTCATCTAGCACATCCAACCAAGACTCGAACCTCGACTTCCCCGTCACAGGCCAGTCAGTCTTATCGCAAGCTTTACGCCTTAGACCACGTGATCATCGATGCGTGCTTACACATTCTTATACATCGTCGTATTTAGGGTATCGAAGTTAAGCTGAGAGGACCAAGGTAGAATGACTGAGGGTGTATAAAGGGAAGGGGGGAATTGGAGGGGGAAGATCGAGCCCTCCCCCCCCCGGTTCGTTTGAATAGCACTTTCAACCTAGGCCTAATTGTTATAGAGTTGTTCCTATGCTTACGGGAGGGGGAGGGGGGGAAATGTCACGGGGAACAGAGAGGGATAGAGAAAAACGTCAGAGTGGGAGTGTGGATTAAAATTTGTAATTTTAATCACGTCGAGAAAACGGGAAAGAGAGGGCAATGTACGGTCCACGATGGGAGTATGTGGAGTTAAAGGGGTGACGGGGGGTGGGAGAAGGGGGTCAAGGGAGCAGGGTAGTGGAAAAAAGGGAGAAGAGGGAGTGTTAGCTGCACATAAAAGCAAACACAACGGTAGATCCACGGGTGCATGAAAGCGAAAATATTAATATAATGTCCAAACTTTTGAATGTCTACGTCCCGAATTTTTTTTATACTTTCCTTCCTATGTTACCCCCTACTTTCCCTTAACCAGTTGACCCCTTAAACTCTGAAACGAAGCATAGGACGAAACGAAATAAAATAGGTAATCTACAACAGGATCATAAACCAGCGCTATGGGGTAGTGGTGGTGTAGTGGTCAGTGCACCTAGCTACGAGCTTAGGATTCCCAGATTCGATTCCCGGCTGGTACCTTCGATATTTTTCCCGAAAGAGGAATTAGCCCAACTATCATCAGGGTGTGATTAATTATGTTTAAGTTAGGTTGTCAATGGTTGCGCCCCCTCATACTCACTATCATCCTCATACTCGTTATCACCATCCCCTCATCTAAGCGAGACATGATAAGAGCCTCCACGGAAAGGATGTTCGATTAATACATTCAGGCGTCCCCTTGGACGGTACATTAGTACTTGCTTATATTTCCACAAACTGGGCTACACAATGATGTAGCCCAGACACTCAATAATATTGTTACTATCAGAATCACAAATAAAGTTCGTTTGTATTTTATAATATTGTTATCACGTATAGTATTTATGAATAATAATAATAATATTTAGCACCACGTCTTACTACCCGTTCGGGTTATACGCTTTAAGTACTAATTACTTTAATGGATTAGGAATTGGGAAGGTTGAATTAGAGGAAGTGAACCCGCATTTACGTGGAGGGAGAGTGGAAAACCATTTAGGAAAAACCACCCCCAGTTCACCCGACCGAGGTTCAAACCTCGATCTCCCCGTCCTCAGCAGTCGAGCTCAACACGACAAGCGCGTTAGCCAACTACGCCACTGAGGCGGGTATATAGTATTTATGACTTCATTCAGTTTCTTTTAAGTTTCCCAGTAATTTTTAAGAAGTAAAATATATATAACAAAAACTGCCGAGATTTTCTGAGTAATTAAAGGTAATGGGCTAACCATGTTAATATATAAGTTGAAATGAATATATGTCTTAGAATTATAACAAATTTGAAGATCAAATTTTCAAACACTTTGACTAAATTTTAAAATAAATAAACAATTTCGTCAGTCTTACCTGAAATATCAAACCGTTTAGTAATCATGGTGCTTAAAATATTTAATCCACATCAGTGGGGACACGAAGAATAAACCTTCATGCTCGTCTAGTCTTGTTTTCCGGTGAAGAGCGGGCCGGGGTTTGAATCTCGACTGAGTGTGCCTAAGATGTTTTTAACCTACATAGTTTCCCACTCTAGTTCTACACCTGAGCTTAGTAGCATGGCTGTGTTCGGAGTTCCAAATACAATTCTAGGTATGACCGAAAAATGTATAATTGATGAAATGTGGGTTTCCCCTTTCACAGTGATGAATTAACGGCCGGGGGCTGGATGTTGTGTCTGTTCTAGATTTAATTCATGTGGTGATATAATCAGTAGGTTTAAAAAGTGTACGTTTAATACCTAAAATAAATAAAATAAAGTTCTCCACTATCCTTTCAAGCAGATATATTATTATTATTATTATTTAGCACCGCGTCTTACAACTCATTCGGGCTATACGCTTTAAGTACTAAGTATGCTAATTGATTAGGAATTGGGAAGGTTGAATTAGAGGAAGTGAACCCACATTTGCGTGGAGGGAGAGTGGAAAACCATTTAGGAAAATACCTCCTCCAATTCATCCGACCTAGATTTGAACCTCGATCTCCCTTTCCTCAGCAGTTGAGCTCAACACGACTAGCACGTTAGACAACTACGCCACCGAGACGGGTTTTCAAGCAGATATAACTAAGGCTCCATTAAATTAGACCTTCCACACTAGTGTAGTTAAATGAGGTTAGCCTAGACGGGTAGTAAGAGGAAATAGCAATAAAAAAGATATAAAATTGATGTAAATACCAAATATTGAAAGGCGCTATTAAAAATCTAAACAATTTATGAGCCTAGTAATGTTATCTCGCCTCTCAAAATGTCCGGTAAAAACGAAGTAACCTCCCCCCCTCCCCGCCATTACCCTTCCATCGAAACACACCACATCCTATATAAAAAAACATTCCTCCAGTCACGTTTACACCGAAAACATGCCCATCACGGCCCTACCCAATCTGGCGGGAGGGAAATATCTCCTGGGCTACCTAATTCTATTGTGACTCAAGTCATGATCACGACGTGTGTGTGTGTGTATGTATGTGTGTGTATGGGACGGTGACTAAGCAAACGGGGCACCACCACACATGAAACTATGTAATAAATGACGGTTACAGACCACCGTGTGCTCTACCTAACAGTTTGTTTATCACTTTCTTCGAATCACTTCGCGGTAACGGTTGCCAAGCAGTCTACTATTTGCCAGAAGAAATACGGGTAAGGCGAGCCATACCTCAATTATCTTACGTAAATATTTCGCTTCGGCGGCCGATCAATCTAAGGCGTCACTCGAATGTTAGACCGGCCTGATGATGAGGACGGGAAGATCAGGGTTTGAATCACAGTCAAGTCCTCTGAGGGTGATTTTTACTTAAAATAGTTTCCCGCGCTCCTTTCAAGCAGATTTGGATCCATTACTTCTAAAATGCTTCCTTCCTCATCCCCACCCCATCAGAATAATTATAGTAGGGCCTATATAGTATGCAGGTATAGCCTGGACTGGTTGAAAGACGGGGTGAAATTTTTACATACAACACCGCTTTGGATAAGTACTTTAAATTAAATCTAATAATTATTTTTTTCTCTGTCACATACATCTTCTTTTTAATAATAATAATAATAATAATAATAATAAAATAACATAATTGACAATGAGAAAAAAAAAGTAATTCTAATTAAAAGTACTGATCTGCAGCTGTCACTTTTGATAGATATTTTGTCTACAGATATAAAGTCATACACAAATCAAGGTTTCTAGGGTGATGTAAGCAAAGGATGATTGTACAAGTAAGCTACTGGACACACAGCAGAAAATAAATGGTACGAACAATCGCAAAAACTTTCTCATATTGTGTTTTATGGCTTCAATGAGAAACTTCAAAAATAGGCTTTTAGTAGACCACCTTTAAGTATATTTTCCTTATAAAAACAAACCCATCAGATTGTTAATCACAATAATCACTCTTTTGATTATACATTTTAAACTAAATTGTTCCAATAACTAACAACATTTAAATTTTCAAAAATAAATTACATGTAAGACACCCTAAAAAATTATTTATTTGAAAAAATAGAAACGTATCCATTCTTTTTTATCATTAAAAACTAATCCCATATCCCCATTTTTTGAATTCAATTTTAAATTTTAATTTTTTAAACATTTAAAAAAAAAATTGTCGTAGCTAAACCACCTTTAAATTAATATAATTTAGCTAGATAAAGATACATTATTAATGATAGTGTAAAATAGTCTCCGATACAAATTTTGAACCAAATCGTTAAAGCCATTTTTTTTAAATACTTACATAAAAAATCAATCATTAGTAAACACCCCTAAACTGAATTCTCCCCATAAACAAGTGTACAACTTCATTTGTTATGTAAATGTCAAACACTCCACAAATATACATTTTAAACAAAATCGTTAGAGCCATTTGTAAAATATTTCAAGTTTTTGAAAAATTAGCTATCAGTAACCTACCGATAAGTGTTTTTTTACCCCAAAAACCAATTATTAAAAAAATTATTATTTGGGGTATTTAAAGTGAACCTTCTGTACCGACTGATTATATCAACACACGACTTATTAACTAACTTAAATCTAGAAGTGACACCAAGCCTAGCTCCTGGCTATTAATTCATTGCTGTGAAAGGTAAAACCCACATTTCACCAGTGATACATGTCTCAGTCATGCCAGAGATCAAACACGGGACTTTTAGATGAGTAAAGAGACACGTTACTGACCAAGCAAAGGTTTCGGACCGCGTTTATTAAAATTATTATTATTATTATTATTATATTATTATTATTATTATTATTATTATTAGCACCGCGTCTTACTACCCGTTCGGGTTATACGCACTTACGCTAATGTGTAATGGTAGGGTGATTGTGAGATGAAATGGAGGACCTACAGTTTAACGTGGAATCCGAACCACGGTGGAGGCCTGGCATTCCCCACATTCACAAGATGTCTTGTCAGAGGTGAAGGAAGGGTTTGGTAATAAGATAAATCTGTGCCAGGACCGAGGATTGAACCCCGGCCGCCAGTACAGAAGTCTGACACCTTACCCCTAGACCGCCAGGCCACCACCGCGTTTATTAAAATTTAAACCTGTCAATAACCAGCCCTTTGGTAAATGATCAGAGAACCTTTCTACTCACCTAGGGGCTCCAGGTTCGATTCCAGTCTGGTACCATGAGTATTTTCCCCGAAAGTGGAACTACCCCAATGGCCATCAGGATATTATTAAGTTATATTTAAGAGTTTCGGCCGGTTCCACACCCTCATACTTATTATCACCATGATCTCATCGGGACATGGAGAGAGTCTCAAAGGAAAGGATGTACGATTGATACATTCGGGTGTCCCCTGGGAAACGTTACATTAGTACTGGCTAATCTTTCCACTACTGGGGGCTACGAGTGATGTAGTCCAGACACACGTGGGTAAATAAAACCTTTCCTTCAGAGTTCGAATACGGCCCTTCTATGTAAACATCTGTTTGATAGAGTGCGTTTCTTCTTTTATCCGTCTATCCTTATTGAAATTAGAAAACACTATTTTAGGGGAAAAACATCCTTGCAGAAGTTTTAGAACTAAACACGTAGGACAAGCAGGATGAACACAAACACATACTACAAAAAAAAAAGGGGGTGGGGGGGTAGAAAGGACTGCATCGCTTTTCTAAACAATCTACATCCGCTTCAATTAAGAAAGGCAACAACTGTCTTACATGATATGTATTGTTAGCACCGGGACACCATAAATTACCATAAACCTCATTACGAGGATAACAATATGTGTGAGAAATGGCGGGAGAGGAGGTCGGTCAACCATGAAGAGTTAACTACAATGAATATCACCTCCAAGGAACCTCCAGGTCGTATGTAGAAAAGGTTTATCTTCGCTATCTTATCAGTTAACTGTTGCCAAATCTCCTCGCTCTCAGTTATGTCCGAAGGTGGTGTTATGGCGTATGAAGGAGATAATGGCAACATCGACGAACCAGCGTTGCAAGATTGGTCTTATGTTAAAGGGAAGATTGACAATTTGAGAACAAGAGAGTGTGACAACTGACAACGCTGCTTCCCAATAGTAATCATGCAGTTCACTCAGAGATAGTATAATAGTACTGTGCGTCTGGGCTACATCATTTGTAGTCCAGTAATGTAGCCCACTAATGAAAAGTTTAGCCATTACTAATGTGCCATCATTGCAGAGGGGATGCTCAAATCAACAAATTGTACATCCTTTCCGTGCCGGCTCTTTCCATTCCCCTATGATATGAGATAATGGTGATAGAGAGTATGAGGGTGTGGGACCAGTGAAAACAGCTAAAACCTAACTTAAGACTAACTAACCAAACCCTGGTGACCGTTGAGGTAATTCTTCTTCCAATAAACATTCGATGACCTCGGCTGGTTATGAACCTACCAACACCGGGACCTGAGGCGAGCACTTTACCCTAAGACCACCAAGATCGACAAATATTTTTAAAAAAATCGACTAATAAATAGTGAACATAAAAAAACAACAATGCGGCCTTGTTTGAGCCAACGCACCTGTCGAATGAGCCACGCTGAAATACAGAAATAACACTTTAGGATGTTTTACCAGATCAAGGAAGGGCTCGNATTCACAATAACATGTGGACTAGCTCCCAAGTGACGATAATCTGTATCTTATCAAATTGAACATGAGCCTTCTCCATAGAACTAGCTCAACTCGTGGTGCAATGCACTCTCGCTTCACGGTCTGGCGGGCGTGTAATCTGGTTTGTAACCTTACTCCTGCAGATAGCGAATGCATTCTTTAGGGGGGAGGGGCGTCAGTTTGGCGTTGACCCGCCCCTTACTCGTTAGCTATTTGGTTTACAGATTCACGCAGCCACTTACTTACTCTATGCCATTAGGAATTCGAAAGTTCATTAACGCACTCATAAAAGTACGCCACCTATCCTTATCTTGAACTAATTATATCCAGTCTATCTCATTAACACCCTATCTCTTTCAGGTCCATTCTAATGTTATCCTCCCCCCTGCGTCTGAGTCTTCCCAGTGGTCTTTTCCGATTGGGTTTACCAGTCAATACCTTGAACGCGATTCTATATTCTCCCATTCACGCTGCGTGACGTGGCCACCATAACCTGCGAGACTTTATTAACATAACAGTGTCTGGTGATGAGTACAAAGTATGCCACTCATAATTATGTAGCCTCCTCCACTCCCTACTACCTTCATTCATTTTTGGTCCAAATATATTCCTAAGCGCATTGTTTTCGAACACCCTAAATTTCTTTCATTTAAAGTAAGATACCATGTTTCCCACTCATAAAGAACCACCTGCAAAGTTATGGTTTTTTATATTCTAAATTTTACATTCCTTGATAGCAGGCGAGATGTCAACAACTTACTGATAGAGTATTAACAAGCATTTACCGACTGCATTATTTTCCTAATTTTCAATCTAATATCGTTATCGCTAGTTGAAATTGTTTCTAAATATTTGAATTCATTAACTCAGCTACAGTACTTATAAATAAATGGTACTGGTCCAACGAAAAAAATTTATCGTTCCTTTACCTAAAAATGGAGATATTTAAGTCAATATAGTAAGGTGTGTGAAACGAAATAATATACATTGTTGCAGAAACATGATTAAAAATATATTAATATCCTACAAAAGAGTGTAGTTGAATTAATGTACACTGTTGCAAAAACACGGTGAGAAAAAGAGAAACATCTCTGTCCACCAAAAACCAAATTTCTATTTCTTAGACAAAAATTTAAAAAATATATTTTTGTTATAGCTTGGTTGGTATAGTGTGTTTGAAAAAAATATATTTCTAACCAAAAGATTTGTTTTTTAACATTAATATATCTACAAAACGATCTGTTATTTCATATTTCAAATGGATGTAGATATATTATCTAAAGTGGATATTTCCTCCTATCTAAAGTATCCTTAAAGTAATTTTCGGTGGAAAATAAATTTTTCATTTTGTTTGTAATGTTAAATAGTGACTATGTACGAAATTTAATCAAAATCGTTGGATTTCAAATAAATATAAATTTCTTACTCTTTTTTCCCTTAATTTTAGGGTTGTATATTTCTAGGGCCTAATTCCAAAAATTTCCTCAGGGGAACCTTATCTAAACCCTCGATACCAAGTTTTAGCCCAATCGGTAAAATGGTTTGTCTCTAGTCCGAGATACGTACTAATAAAAATAAAAGTTGCGTATTCTTTTAATGAATATGTGAAAATTCCCGAAATTTGATAAAATTCCCTTAATTTTCGTTTGATTTATATAAAGTGTACCCGCATTGCTTGGAAGAAGAGGGGGAAAATACACACACAATCACTCCATCATAGGCAGTCCAGTCTATAACGAGAGAGACGCCTTGGACCATGAAGCCACCGACTGCTGGGGGACTTCCCTGCTACTGGTAAACAGGTCGCGAGTTTAACGATTTAGACCACGCGACCAGCGGTGCAAGTAACATTGACACAACCCACTTCCGTGTTCGTATGGTCTAACGCGCTACTCTAGTGTTGGACTAGACTGCCGATGACGGGGAGATCGGGGTTCAATCTCGGCCGGGTAAAGTGAGGGTGATTTTTCCTAAAATGGTTTTTCACTCTCCCTTCACGCAATACGGGTGCACTTCCTTTAAATTAAACCTACCTTAACCATAAAAATTAGTGAAATTAGTACATAGATGTATAACCCGAACAGTAGTAAGGCGCGGTGAAGAAACAACAACAAAAAAACCAAAACATAACAAACTTTTCATAAGATTGTTGAAATTGGACACCATCTGAACAAAGAGACAGCTGAATAACGCAAGGTATTGTGTATGTTTACATAGGTACCAGTTTGAGCCCTGTCAGATAAGGTTACAGTCATGGTGATTCATGAAAAAAGGTGTGTTCATCACATACATCTACACTCAATATCATTGCCGAGGGAACTATTGGTCTTGCGGATAAAAGCTTTGTTTACGCTCTTTTTCAGTTAACTGTTGCCAAATCTCCTCGCTCTCAGTTGTGTCTGAAGGTAGTTTGTTGGGGTAAGGAGGAGCTATTGGCAACATCAACTAACCAGCGTTGCCAAACTTGTCCTATAATTGAAGGGATACTGACCAAACAAAAGACGAGAAAATGACAACGCTGTTTCCTAATAGTAGAGGTGATAGGCAGTGTAGATTGCTAACCATATTCTCCTAATAAATTTAAATGTATATTGTCGAATGTTCTTCGTTGGTTCTCACGTGTACCCAAAATTTAACGTTTGTGCTGTCAAATTACACCGGTGTTTATTTTAGTCACCTCATCTTACTATCTGTTCAGGTTGTACCCATATAATTATAATTACTATAATCGAGGAAGGACGCATTTTAGAGGAAAGTTCCCGCACTTGCGCGGAATTAAATTAGGAAACTATTTTAGGCAAAAGCACCTTGAATAGATTCAACCAGGATTCGAACCTCTATCTTACCTTCATCACGTCAATCTAACACGAGAGTGACGCCTTAGATACGCCCATGCTTAACACATTTAAAATGGTGACCTGGCGGTCTAGGGGTAAGGTGTCAGACTTCTGTGCTGGCGGCCGGGGCTCAATCCTTGGTCTCGGCACAGATTTATCTGATTGCCAAACCCTTCTTTCACCTCTGACAAGACATTTTGTGAATGTGGGGAATGACAGGCCTCCACCGTGGTTCGGATTCCACATTAAACTGTAGGTCCTCCATTTCATCTCATAATCACCCTACCATTACACATTAGCGTAAGTGCGTATAACCTGAACGGGCAGTAAGACGCGGTGCTAATATTAATATTAATAATAATAATAATAATAATAATAATAATAACAATTTTAATGTGGCAGGCCAACTTGATTTAAAGCTGGCCCGCCACATTTTCTCAAATAACTCATTGTATTTCTGACTATGCCATTTTGCTATGCATCTTTTGTGCTCACATGTATCCGGAATTCAGCTTTTGTGCTATCAAATTACGGACGTGGTAACGATTTTAATGGGGCGGGTCCGAGTGAGGTTTAAGTTTGTCCACCTACATATGACCAAACATTATGATAGCCCCATAAAATATTTCCTTACGAGTGTAACTTACAGGGCAGCTGACGCCCTCGTGGTAGAGCATATTACGAGCAAACAATGAGGTATGACGTCATAAACAGGGGTACCTACTGTCGTAGTCTCATATTTCAAGAATTTATTCTTTCGGAAGGAACGGGTCATTTTACGGGAAGAAAAAAATCTGATTTTAGATAAGAATTATTTTTTTTTGACAGTTGTTTAACTGACCAAAATATTTTTCATAGATTTTTAAGTCAGTTCATGTGAACTACAGCTGTCACGTTTGCTAATATAGAACCTGGTATCAATACAAATAATATTAAAAAAAATAAAGTAACCCAAGTCAGTGTCCGAATAGTCTAAGGCATCATTCTCGTGTTAGACCGGACTGCTGATGACTGGGAGATCAGAGTTCAAATCCCGGTCAGGTCTAGTAAAGGTAGTTTTTCCTCTAATGGTTTCCCACTTTCCTTCCATGCAAATGCGAGTATAATAACTCTAAAATGCTTCCTTCCTCATCCCTATTACATTAGAGTAATCATTATGTATACGTATAACCTAAACAAATAGTAAGACGCAGTCCTAAAAAAATAATAACAAAGTAAAATGTTAACAGAAAAGTTTGTAATTCTTAAAAGTTTCTTCCTACAAGAATCCTAATACAGTTTATATATGTATGGGGTCAACAAACTATTTTCTTCTATTTTTATGTGATAGTTTGCATGCTTCGTTTACCCTAAAATATATCAAGCTTACCTTCATGGCCGTAGTCGGGCGGGGGGGAAGGAGAGGGTGTTCTCCCCCCCCCCAACATTTTATGAACAAAATATATATGGCTTTATTTAGGGTTCTAGCAATACCAAAATTAAGGTATAAGTACAAATTGGGGGCTGTGTTGCCGTAAAAAACACTTAAGATAGATTCTAGAAGTGTTTTACTATTTAGAATATGTTCCAGCCTTCGGCAGTTATGGTGTTATGTTGCCATAAAAATCACTTCAGAGAGCTTCTAGAGGTGTTTAATATAATATAATTTTGCTTAGCCTTCGGCCGTTAGGGGGCTGCGTTACCATAAAAAAAAATCAAATAGCTTCTAGAGTTTTTAATAATTAGAATTTTTCCTTGTATTCAGAAGTCCGGGAGTTATGTTATTATAAAAAACACTTTAGAGAGCGTCTGGAGGTGTTTAATATAATACAGTTTTGCTTAACCTTCGGCCGTTAGGGGGCTGCGTTACCATAAAAAAATCAAATAGCTTCTAGTGTTTTTAATAATTAGAATTTTTCCTTGTATTCATAAGTCCGGGGGTTATGTTATTATAAAAAAACACTTTAGAGAGCGTCTGGAGGTGTTTTATATAATATAATTTTGCTTAGCCTTCGGCAGTTACCATAAAAAAACACTTCAGATAGCTTCTAGAGTTGTTTAAATATGTAGATTTTTCCTAGCTTTCGGCAGTTAAGGGGTTATGTTACTATAACACTTTAGAGAGATTTTATATGTGTTTAAATGTATAGATGCTTCCTTGCCTTTGGCAGTTAGGGGGTTATGTTGCCGTAAAAAAACACTTCAGATAGCTTCTAGAACTGTTTATCATTTATAATTTTTTCTATCCTCCGCCAATCGGGGGATGTACGCACTAACAACCCCCTCCCCACCCCGAAATTATTGGCTGACTACGGCCTAGCTTATAATGTTTACACTATGGAGTGACTTAAAAGAAAGGTTCATAGTATAATCCATCAAGGTAAGACCTTTCAGAGTAAATGGTAACATAACGCTCAACACAATAACAGCAGCTTAACTTTCCAACAGACGTGGTCGTGTGATCTAAGGCGTTAGACTCGCAATGAGCTTGTCTACCAAACGAAGCTGCAGTCTTACCCAGGTTATTTTTACACATATGATTAATTTTTTCATCATTTCTTCACACCAATGCTGCTACATTTCCTCTGAAATAGTTTTCAAAACCTCTATCCATATTCTTAAGTGTTAATAGGCTTAGTATTAAATGTACAACTAAATTAAATTAATTTAGAAGATAGAAGGGAAAGAGGTAAACAATGGAAATGCATCCACATTAGCGAGAAGTTAAAATGGAGAAACCATTCCCAGAACACCCTCAGACTACTTAGACGCCCTATTTGTTCGGTTATAAATCTCTATTAGATACATTTTTGGAATCGTATAATTACTTGAGGCTGGCCACATTTAATTAAAATCATGGTAATAGGAATGAGGAAGGAAGATTTTCAAAGGAAATATTCTTATATTCTAGTTGCTAATGCTACCAGCCGGGATTCAAACCCTGATATCTCCAGCAACCCAGACAGGGCGAGAATGACGTCTATGTTCGGTGCATGATGGATCCTATTAATGCCAATTTTTTCCCCTAAATTGAGAAGGGTTAATTTGGACCATCATTTAAGTCTGCTCATCTTGATTGAATTTGAATAAAGACCAGTGATTAAATTTTTCTAATTACTAGCTAAACAGACCCTGATTTGATCTAAATAACTCAGTTAAGTCTTATTTGTATAGTTATTTCTTCTACATTATATAAATCAATTGTATTTATTTTATTTATATTTAGCACTGCGTCTTACTACCCGTTCGGGTTATACGCTTAAATCAATTGTAAGTATTATTGATTTCATCTAATTGATCTAAATAAATTATAAGTCTTAATTGTGTAGTGATTTCTACTACTTGATCTAATGATCTAAATAAAATGTAAGTATTATTCGTGTAGTGATTTCTTCTACATGATCTAAATAAAATTTAAGTATTATTCGTGTAGTGATTTCTTCTACTTGATCTAAATAAATTGTAGGTCTTATTAGTGTAGTGATTTCTTTACGTGATCTAAATATATTGTAAGTCGTTGAGTAGTGAATTCTTCTATTTGATCTAAATCAAATGTTAGTCTTATTTGTGTAGTGATTTTTTCTATTACCCAAACCGTAACATTCCTAGCAATGTGATCGGATGTTATGACCTCGTATGCTGTCTAATAAGTGTGTACGTTCGTAAATAACCCATTGGAACCTCAAATAAAATCATAAAGATGGTTATTATGAAATTTATATTCAAGTAATTGAATCGGACATTGTGTTTATCACTTGTAAACAGAGATCAGCTGATGATCACGATGTTATGTTAAGTTCAAGGCCATAAAGTTCAAACTCATGCACAATTGTGTCAGATCATAATACCAGTCTTAATAAATATTATTAATTGATGGGACCAAATTGGGTCGATAAAAAACAACAAGCATTTCACTTGAGGGATGTTAATACGTATTCAAAAACATTTTAATCGGTACAAACCTAAAAAGTTACAATATTTATGTTACACGAATAAATCATAATAAATCGGACCAGATCTTTTTTAATCCCTTACGAGAAAACCACGTATTTTTCATTAGATATTTCAGGTCTAGTTCAGTGAGTGAACTCAAGTTCTAGAAGGAAGAAAACTTGGACCCAATGCCATTATAGATAACTAAACGACGTCATAATTAATAGCCAAACATTGACGACCTCGCTAATGAATAACAAACACTAAGCAGATAACAAAGTTAATGCTTATTTCTTTTGTACTGTTATGCATAGTTGTTCCCTTAATCATTCATTGGAACAAAGATAGAAAAGCTTAACTATTTTACAATGTTAATTTAAATAAAGATAAAACTGTTTTATAATATCGATCTGAATGCCATCCTTTTCACTTTAAACTCAATCGAAAGTTGGATTCATTGCCGTTTATGAAATGAATTATTCAAAGGTAAACTCAAAAGCATAGAGAAAAGAATACATTTCTCTATGCTCAAAATACATATAATTTTTTGAGAATGGTGTCAAAAGTAAAATATAATTTACCTTCTCAATCATATTAAAGCCACGTACCTTCCGTCGACATCAGAGGTCTTCTTTTAGGTGATCTTCCATAAAATGGAACCGCCTCAATACCATTCAATCCAAAGTCATTCTACCTCGGTCAAAACTAAGGAGGCGAGAGCTAACCTTCAGCTGATATCAGAGATTTTCTCTAAGGTGTTATTTTATGAGATGAGAGCACTCCAAACCACTTTTACTCGATGAAAAACTACGGGTGTATAGATAGTTTTCAGCCAGCGTCAAAAGTCCTCTTTAGGTGATAAGTCAATAATGAAACCACCTTAATATTAAACAGTCCAAACCACCTGTACTCGACCAAAACTATGAACGTAGAGCTAGCTTTCATCCACCATCAAAGGTCCCCTTTACGTGATGAGTTATTAAATGAAACCACCTTAATATAAAACCATCCAAATCACTTTTACTCGTCCAAAACAACAACCTCAGAGCTAGTCTTCAGCCACCATCAAAGGTCCTCTTTACGTGATAAATCATTAAATGAAACCGCCTTAATATTACACTCCAAACAACTTTCACTAGACAAAAACTACAGACGTGGAGCCTATAGCGTCCTAATAGTAGGTAGAACTTGATTGCACTGACGCCGGTCCGCAAGCCAATGTATTCACCGGACACTGTACTACAGGGCTACCTTCGAAGTTCACACGCACCTTAACTACCATTGTCTCTCCCCCCCGGCACGGTTCACAGAACATATCGCAATGTAACCGTCACCGACAACAACTATTACGCATACAAGACAAGGTGAGACGAGACTAGCGCTAAAAAAAACAACGTCCCGATGCATTTAGACACAGTATAGCACCTGTTTCAGGGTAGCTCAAGGTATTTTATGGGGCGGAGGGCGGGGGTGTCTGGGGCAATGAAAACGCTTAATTTTTGAGTTTTCATTTAAAAAAAAATTCAAACTATGGTATAATTCTAGTAGGAATGACCATATCTGACACTAAAACTACATTAATATATCCATACATCAAGCTATGATTTTAAGCTCTCATTTTTGAATTGAGAGAAAGTATACTAAGCCTAACTATAACATAGTAAGTAAGAGACCTAAGCTCAGTTGGTAGCGTGTCACCCTAATAAGCTTAACGTCCCCGGGATCAATTCCCGGCATGGCAGAACAATGTATAATTGGTAGAATGTGGGTTTTCCATTTCACCGTGATGAGTTAAGGGTCGGAGGATGGGTGTTGTGTTAGTTATAGATTAAAGTAAGTAAATAAGCCATGTGATGATATAATCAATAAGTTCATAAAGTGCTCGTTAAACACCTCAATATTATATTTTAGATTCATATAAAAAATCACCAACTATGCGGTCTATTGGTCAGAGTCCCTGGCTACAGACAGAGAGGTCCCAGGTTCCATACAGATTTTCTGTGAAGCAGTGGGTCTGGAAGGTGGTCAACTCAGCCTCATGAGGACAAATTAGGAGCGACTTGAACGAGGAAGTAGCAGTAACGGTCTAGAAAACTGAAATGGCCAGAGGGTTCGTTGTGCTGACCACATGGCGCCCTTAACCCGTAGAAGTTGGTAATACCATCGCCAACAGACGGCGGCAACTCGGACGGTATGGCTCGATTGTGGGCGGACGCCAGAGATTTTATAAGAAAAAATTACACTAATAATATAATACAAACTATATTATCAGTATTGAACGCCAATAATATATATATATATATATATATGTATATATATATATTTATATTTAAATTATTTCTACCAATGTCCTACCAAAGTACAGTTCGTTCACCCTGAAAGGCAGCAGTTTTACCTGACTGATACATTATGAGCTTATCTTACAAGTTTCAACATAGCGTGACCATTCAAGCTGAGCTTGCTTACCTTTCATGGTAGTAGAACAGTACATCAACCAACATTTAAACGTTTCCATACGTTATTTAACTTTTTTAGCACTGCGTCTTACTACATGCTCGCGTTATATGCACCTTCCACTATCAAGCTACACACTCGTATCTTTAGAATTAAGGGAAATTAGTCAACAGAGAAAAAAAGTATTTTTAAGCATGTGTGTTGTAATCAAGACAATACTTTCTGCTGTAAAAAAAAGGAGGTTTTGACCGGTTGAGGGCCCTTGAAAAGTGGAGGCAAGGGGTACACTTCCACATCTGTCCCCAACACCACTAAGGGTAGCTCTGCAGGCGTATTGCAGTTGGGCCACGAGCTACTTCTTGCAAATGGTAAGCAAGGCGTACTGATGTACTAACTCGGCCCAGGCTGTTGTGACGCTCCATTTAGGATGGTTATAAATGTTTTCTTAAGTTGGGTGAAAAACACTATATGATGGATAGTAAGACACAACATATTGCTAATACAACCTAGCCTAACCTAACCTAACCTAACCTAAACAAGCCTAACTTAATATAAGGTAAAAAGATTGGTGGGTCCAAATTCATATCCACCCACAGGTGTATTACCTGTTATAATACTCCTGGTTAGTGGCTGTGGCCCAACTGAGCTATGACGATAATCCTCCTGGCCTGTTACTCATTGAGCGTTGTTTACTTTTCTGTTTTCCGTGTAGTTATTTATCATGCGACGGAACAGAGCTAGAGAAAGCTGGTGTTTGTTTCATTCATGCTCTACGTATGTGAGCTGTATTGCAGTGTGGGCCTTAAAACAACGAGTTAGGATTTCAATTTGTAAGTTTGTGGTGGAAAATGGAAGGGAAGGGCGATTAATTGAAAACGTGCTTGGTCTTCATCTTCATGTTCTACAAAGATACTACGCTCTCTTAGTACACACTCTCTCCCACGCTATAGGCCTTTAATAGAACTAACTTCCCACCCATATTCAGTATTTATATCTATCCTAATTATTGTAATAATGATTCCTTGCGTCACTAAGTTAAAATATAACTTTATAAGATAACTAGTAATCTAACATACGATATATAAATATAGTGGAGGAGGGAAAAACAATTCACAGAAATTAAACAAGTCAGATGAAGTACAGTCGGTATTATATAGAAACAATTCTATCCGATATTAATTATTATTATTATTATTATTATTAGCACCGCGTCTTACTACCCGTTCGGGTTATACGCACTTACGCTAATGTGTAATAGTAGGGTGATTGTGAGATGAAATGGAGGACCTACAGTTTAACGTGGAATCCGGACCACGGTGGAGGCCTGGCATTCCCCACATTCACAAGATGTCTTGCCAGGGGTGAAGGAAGGGTTTGGTAATCAGATAAATCTGTGCCGGGACCAGGTATTGAACCCCGGCCGCCAGCACAGAAGTCTGACACCTTACCCCTAGACCACCAGGTCACCTATATCCGATATTAAGAAAAGTTACGAGATCTACTTTCACTTATCCATACATCAAGTCATCTTATCCACAGCTGTAAGTTTTGATGAATATTATCAATACTTATAAAATAACACTAGGCCCCTAACTTAACACCATGTTCAAATGTTATCAAGGTTTACCTCTAAAGACTTGGTCTATGAGACCATAGTTTTTTTATAGGTTTAAAGTGCACTTTTTGAACCGACTATTATATCAGCAAACGAGAACTTCTATGAGCGAGAGCGAAATGTCCTACCAATTTTGCCTGGAAACGTATTTTCACATACCTTTTAGGATTATTTTACATGTCACAATCGACATGGGCTTCACTTCCCCTCCGAAGGAAATTGTGCTACGGATTTTTTATCGCTCTAGAAATATCCGTCGAACATGGCTGGGTTTGAACCCACGAACATCGGGTCCTGAGGCAAGCACTTTACCCTAAGACCAGCGAGGTCAACGTAACCCTTATTCTTAGCCTATTTACCCATACCTAGCCTTTTGAGTAAGTCGTAAAAATCCCTCGTGTGAGACGCGCAAATTAAAAAAAAAATGTAAAAATATTATTGATTTTCTTTTTTAATTTATCTAGATAACTTTGACACTTGATGTTAATACAAAGTGTTTCAAGATGGTTTATTATCCTTGGAGAGCCATCTGTTATTAAAAAAAAGTCACCAAATATAAATAAATTGCACATACTTTCTCTCTCTTTTATCTTAATTAAGGATATTTACTAAAAACTCAAGATCTGTGAAACGAAATAATATACATTACTGGAGAAATAGTGAAAAAAGAAGAACATTTATGTCCACCAAAAAGCATAACAATCAATTTCAATATTTAAAGAGATCTATAAGAAATATATATTATATTTGTACATAGCTCAGAAACTATTGTTTTTATAAAAATATTATTCAAGTAAAATATCTTAATTTTTAATATTACAACTTTACCAACGATACGCTATTTCATATTGGAAATAGTTGGAGAGATATGATAAAGATTGGAAATTTCTGCTGATTTAAGTTAACCTTTAAGTAATTTTCATGTGAAAATTAACATAAAATCATTTTATTAATAATGTTAAACAATATCTAGATATACAATTTAATCAAAATCGCTAAAGTGGATTTGGAAAATATATATATTTTTTTTTTTTGCCCTTCAGTAAACTACTCTTAATTTTAGGGTTAGATATCTTTCTTTTTTTTAAACTGGAGAAACCTTTTGAAAACCTAAGATTCAAACAAATGACATGCCGAAGACCACTCTTTTGGTTTCAAGGGGTCATACGTCAAAATTTATCAAAATCTCGAGTTCTATTTTTTACGATCACAATACTTCTCTCTCTGAGAAGTCAAGAGAAAGTAATAAACTAAATTAAAAAAACTTATAAAAGTGGAGCGGACACGTCTGGTGTTAAAAACAGAATTGTTTACATACTGTACATTCCATGGGACGGTCACTGCTAAGTGTCTCTAATTAATCTCGACCAAGAGTTCTGCATCAAATATCACATCACCAGTAATCATCACCCCACTCCCAATTAAAAGAAAACCACACGCGATCAGCTTCAACCACGCAAGTCACAATAAACCGCACGACTGCATCGCGTCTCGCCCAAGAAGTAATATCACACCATTAAAGAAGACCTAGAAGAGAGTAAAAGAGAAAATGGGGTGGTGAACGAAAGGGGGATAAGAACGGAAGTGTATGACGTGCAATAATGCACCCGCACCTATCTTTAGCTGCTAGTCCCAATAAACAAGACTCGACATTCTCACTTGACAATCAAACCACACCCGTCTCTTCTCGAAACACTTCTGTCAGAAGAGGTGAGAAAGAAAACATCCTTGGTCTTCTTCGCCACAAGTTCAAAAATGAGTAATATCGAAGGTGTCGGTAAGGTTCTGTTTACATAACAACTTATCGCGAATCTCGACTTTAGTGACAAAGGGATGTATGTGGTTTCTTCGCTCCGCAAGGCGATGAAAGTGTGAAGACGACAATCTCGGTTCATATTAAGCCCAAGGTCACACTTATCAACCGACAACAATTGTTATAAAAATTGAGGGAGAGGAGGAAGGTATATATATATATATATATTGTTTTCCAGTGAACGAGCCTGAAAAAATTATTGTAAAATATTATTATTATTATTGTTAGCACCGCGTCTTACTACCCGTTCGGGTTATACGCACTTACGCTAATGTGTAATGGTAGGGTGATTGTGAGATGAAATGGAGGACCTACAGCTTAACGTGGAATCCGAACCACGGTGGAGGCCTGGCATTCCCCACATTCACAAGATGTATTGTCAGAGGTGAAGGAAGGGTATTGTAAAATAAAGAAACTTAAGACAATACAAATTCGAAGATCCAAAATTACAAGTGATTTTTTGGGGGGAATGAGAACGTCATTTTACTACACGTCCGGGCTTCCCGTATATTCACACAAAAGGTGTAGGGACGGAAGCACTATAATTTAAATGATATGTACCCGAATTTGTTTGGAATAAGAGTGGGAAACCTTTATGAAAAAAAAAATGTTATTGTCTCCATCGATGTGGGTAATAGGTGAATTTATTAAGATAGCTCACCTATAGTTGTTCTTATTTTTATTAGTTCAACGCTTTACACATAATACAAAAACCAATAAAAAGTAAGTACTACAACATCTTTAATACCTTATCATGTTCTAACTCTACTGCATTAGGAACTCAAATGTTCATTGCTTACAAAAGTAAGCTAGTTCTATCCAGTCCACCTCATTACACCTCATCTCTATCTTCAGCTAGTTCTATCTAGTCCACCTCATGACATTCTAGCTCAATTTGAGCTAGCTCTATCCAGTCCACCTCATTACATCCTATATCTTTAAGGTAAATTCTAATGTTACCCTACCTGCATCTAGGTTTTCCCAATGATCTCTCTCTATGCATTAGGTTTGCCAGTCAGTACTATGAACAAGGTTCAAGAGTCTTCCATTCGTTATCATATACACAGTATATTAAGATTTGTGACAACATTTTCAAAAATAAGTTATCAGTAAACTACTCTTAATTTAAGGGTTCAAAGAAAACTAGGCTAGATACTAACATGTTCTAGGACACATCGAACGTCGAGCTGCTTCATAATATGGAGGAAGAAATTATTCTCGATTGCAACATTTTCTTTATAAGAAGGTAAGATGAAAGCAAAGAATCTAGTAGTGTGTTTTCAAATATATTAAACACAAAATTAATTTAATCGTAATTTCTGACGGTTTTATTTTAGGAGTTTTTTTTGTGATCGAGTAATTAAAATAGTTGTTTTGCCTTACACCTTGGTTCTATCTCATACATAATTTAAAATCCCTAATTGGTTTGGTGTTTGTTTATGCGTTTGTTAATTCTTTTACTTCTTCGCGCTAAAATTAGGTGTTTTACAAGGTCAAATGATTTACTAGGTCAGTGACTGATGGTTTGACAAATTAAATATGTTAACAGCAGAGTTAGCTGTGATTCCTATCGGTGAGCACACGCAATAAAAACACTCGTGAAGCACATTTAGTCAGGTTTGTTGAGTCGGGGAGGTCGGGGCTTGGATCCTGGACGGTAGCACTGAGGGTATTTGTTAATAAATTGTTTTCCACTCTAACTCTACGATGATGTGGCTACATTTCCTCTAAATTCTAGCTTTATTATTACTATACCATTGGTATAACAAAATGGGGATATCCCGTACGGGTAGCAAGACGCGACGCAAAAAACAAAACAAGTATGTAGACATGTATTTAGCCTGCGAAACTGCACGAACATCCAACGACCACGTCAAAACACTGATAAGAAAATATCAAACGAAATAAAAAGCAAAAAGCGGGCACTGTTATCATAGCCTTCAAAGAATTACTTCATTCATAAAAAAAAGTACAAACAAATATCTACTTTTTCATTTAGGAAACTGACTTAAAATGTAAAATATATTTCTTTTAAGGTGTGGGTGTAGGGAAGGCGAATTAAGGAATGTGTTTTTGCAGATTTTAAATCAAAACTTTTTTTTAGTCAAAATAAATAAAATAATTCGCCAGTAGAAACATAGAGTTTAGTTTTATTCACATGGTGATATCAACAGTTGTTGAATATCTGTCAAGGGTATAGTGAAATTTAATGACAACTTATTCAATTCATTTAAAAATTTTCTCATCTAATGCCGCTATGCCAGTTACAGATATTCAACAACTGTTGATAACAGGCGAAGAAAATTAAACTCTATGTTTAAATTTATTTAATTTATGTTGACAAAATAAGTGTTTTGATGTAATAACTGCAAAAAAACACTGGCCTTAACTGGCGTTTCCTACATCCCCACCATAAAATTATACGGTCTTATAAAACTATAGAAATCCTATATCCGTCTTCTACTAGAATATGTCCAAGATATATTATAAAAACACGGCTCAAATTTCAATGTCAGTCCTATTTTCCCCGTGACGGGTTGATCAAGGTTCGAATTCTAGATAGGATACTACCCAATCTGAATAAAGTAGAATTTCTGTTCGTAATCAGGTATTTTAGAACGGGCTTCCTACCAAAGTCAGAGGGAATTAATTACGCTGTGTTTGAGATGAGAAGGTGGACGACATATATAGAACAAGAATCCTACTTTAGAGTTTAGAGTAGTATTTTGGTAGGATAAAAGACCTATCAGAACGTGAGTTGGAAGTAAGTCGAGAAGACCTTTAATACTACCAAAATACCACTCAACAGTAGGATTCTGATATGAAATAAGGCCTTTCAGAATGGGCTTCGTAACAAAATGTGGTTACACAAGATAAGCGTATAATCTGAACGGGTCTTAAGACGCTGTGTCAATAAAATAAGCATGTTCTCGAGATGAATCAGCGCAGGTCCATTGTACCAATGACAAGTCTGACATTGTCCTATCGCGCATCACAAAAACACACACATACAGAAAACAATGTAATACGACTGAGACAAAACGATTCGAGTGACGGCAGCAACGCGTGAGAACGTGCCACGACGACCCGTTCACGGCAGGGGTGTGAGGAACACTAGTACTCCGCGTGGACCTCCGTGGAGTCTGTTGATGCTTGGGATGCGCCTTCCCTGCGATAGAGGTACAACATTACTTAGCACAACAGCGGTTATAGGATAAAGGTGGGAGTGTAGGGGACGCGAGCTAGGGAAAATATTTTTGCAGTTCTTCGAGAAAACTTTTTTTTTTACCAAAATAAATTAAAATATTGCTCCAGAAGAAACATAGTTTCATTTTATTCATACGGTTGTTTAATATCTGTCATGAGCATAGCGGTATTAGATGAGAAACTTTTTAAATGAAGAGAAAAAGTTTTCATCAAATTCCAGGGCACCCTTGACAAATATTCAACAACTGTCAAGGTCATCATGGGAAGAAAATTAAATTCTATGTTTTTACCGGAGAAGTAATTATTTTATTTCTTTTGAGCAAACAAATGTTTTTATATCAAAACTGCACAAATATGGCCCTTAAATCGCTTTCACTGAACTTACACCTTAACGTAGCTATGTGATGGCTACCCCTGTTGTGTGGATTGTTTAGGCACGCACCTTCCATTTCCTGTCGTAATAAATAGTTGTGAGAGGTGGAGGTTCAATTAAAGCGCCTCCCCCCCTTTCCCCTCAATGGGTTCAGCAACATTAAAATACTAAAGTACGTCAAGGAATGAGCATGTCCATATTTTAAATCGTATTTTCTTTCCAGCCAATAAAGATACATCAGACACCTTCCCAATAAAATAGCCTTAGAAAAATACATTTCTAATCTGTGTTCGCATGAGGTGTCGGGTCGGTATTTGAACTAAGTAACCACAAAACCGTACCTAGACATCCTATTCTCAATATAATACTACATGTTAAATACTAAGAAGTATTTACGTTCAATTCTTAACACTAGGTCACATAAATATACTAATTACAATTAAGCTGTAATCACCACAAACAAAAACTTATCTGACAGTTCATTAAGTTATTTTTATTTATTTAGCACCACGTCTTAAAACCCGTTTGAGTTATACGCTTAAGTACTATTTACACTAATGGATTAGGAATTGGGGAAGGTTGAATTTAGACGAAGTGAACCCACATTTGCGTGGAGGGAGAGTGAAAAACCATTTAGGGGAAACCACCATTTCACCCGACCGAGATTCGAGCCTTGATCTTCCCGTCCTCGGTGGTCTAGCTCAACACGACTGGCGCGTTAGCTAACTACGCCACCGAGGCGGGTCATAAAGTTAATGATCCGTTGAATGAATAGTAGACTATACCAAGAAGTCGTCAGCCCTAATAATAGCCCCGTTTTTTTACTTTTTTTTAGAGCCCCATCTTACTTACCGTTCGGGTTATATGCCTATGAAGTAATTGTGATAATGGGTTAAGGATTATTAAGGTTGAATACCCGCATTTATGTGGAGGGAGAGCGGGATTTGAATCTATTGCAAGAGTGACTCCTTAGAGCTTAGAACATTCGGCCACCGAAGTGGATAGTTAATTATATTAATAATATTTTGCACCGCGTCTTACTACCCGTTCGGGTTATACGCTTTAAGTACTAATTACTCTAATGGATTAGGAATTGGGAAGGTTGAATTAGAGAAAGTGAACCCGCATTTGCGTGGAGGGAGAGTGGAAAACCATTTAGGGAAAACCACCCCCAGTTCACCCGACCGAGATTCGAACCTCGATCTCCCCGTCATCAGCAGTCGAGCTCAACACGACTAGCGCGTTAGTAAACTACGCCACTGAGGCGGGTTACCTTTTCTATTTCTCTCCCCTTCCAAACAACAAATGAATTTTAAGGGAAGGAATGAATAAAATCTATGATGACCCCCTTAAAAAAACTCAGTCGCACCAACATACAAATGCGTTCTAGAGGTTAGATATGAAACAAATTATTACATTTGAGGTAACCGTGGATATTTTGCTAAGTTCACTCAAAAGGGTAATTTATTCTTACACCCAGGCAAATTTTATGCATCTGTCACTTGACGGATTAAATCAATTTAGACAATTTTATGATAAATATAGAGAGCATTTTTCAATGTTGGCAACATTACGTTTATTTTTATAATCTATAAAATGCAACACGACTATAATTTATTTTGGACATGTCACACGCGCTTGATTCAACAAGGAAGTATATCCGTCAGCAAATACCTGGAAGAACCAAGTGTCAAGATCTTTGTCAGCAAAATCATCAAGGTAAGCCTGTGCAAAATCTGAACATAGCTACAGTCTTATTTTCATAGAAACAACAGTTTATAAAATACAAACCTTTTGTTTTGGTCAATAGTGATAACCTTTTACTTTATTATTTGTTACCTAGTGTTATTTTATAGGTACTGATAATATCAATCATTAGTGACATCTTCATTTTGTTGATAAGGAGGGTAGGGGTGAGCTCCATTGTCTACATGGGGGGAAGGTACACCACAGTGTCGCGTAGCCCAGATATCAGGCCTTTCACCCACGGAGATACTTAAATAGGACTAAAAAGTGACGAGAGTAAAACATAAATTACTAACCAGTAGATTGAGCGTCACCACTAATGTATTTCAATGGAGGTCCGTTCAAATAATAATAATAATAAATTAATAATAATAAAAGCAATAATAGATATTAAATAGTCAAGAAGCCCGAAGAAGGTTCTTGCAGTACGAAACTGATTGAAATTCCTTCACTTTTGCGTAGTACCACGTGGGAAACCTAGGCAACAACCAGTTACTGACCAGTTTGTGACTTCAATCACTAATCAATCCAATCACAGTTGAGTAACTACCCGGGAAAAAGGCCTTATACTTACATTCTAATGTTGAAATAATAATACTTTCAGCAAAATTTGAAAACTGACAACTGTACATGGGAAACGAACCCGGGGACCTTGGCTTGTCGCGCCAATACTTTACCATTGAGCTATTCAGGATTCGTACCACGGTCAGGGTTATTTTTCGCTCATACTATAAGGCTAAGTTCGCACTATTACGGTTTATTCGATTCGGTTTTCTCATACGGTATAGCCGTATGAGTTTAAAAAAAATCGAAAGTGTTCACATTATACGGTACAACCGTTTCGGAGCAGCATACGTTTTGTGTTCAGTTTGCTGCAGTTTCGTGAAAGATGGACGACGACGTTGCGACCTTGGTTATTTACTGGTCTAAGAGGCGTAGAAAAAATAAACAAAATAATAGAAGATTTTGGGAGAATCCTAATGTATCACGGCGTTTAAATCTGGGTCACTTTTGGACACTTGTGTTAGAATTGCGAAGTGATGAAACAAATTTCTACAATTATTTTCGCATGTCGATGTCGGCGTTTAACGAACTTTTAGGAAGATTGGAAGGAGATTTGAAAAAACAAGATACGTTTATTAGAAACAGTATTAGTCCAGAAGAGAAATTGGCAATATGCATTAGGTAAGTAAATTGATCAGTCTCTCTATAATCAAAGGTTTTTTGGAAGATAGCTCAGTTAATTGGGTATATGTACGTGGTGTGATCTCTGTAGTTTATGTTTTTAAGGGCAGGCAGGCAAATAAATAAAATTAATTAACTGTTCCATTAAGAAAGAATCGATAGTCATAATTTTTTACTATTTTACATAATACAATAATACAATATTTTGATCGAAATTAAATATGTAGGGAACTCAAAAATTAGAAAAATCCAATATTTCTTCCGTATTATTCAAATTGGAAGCTGGAAATTGAAGATCTGGTGTTGAATGGAGTGAAGAACTATCCAGTGAGTTTGTCGAGTACCATGCTTTTTGACAATGTGAAGTAGTATATCCTGGATTTTGGTAATAACTAGTTGGTCTCTGTCTCTTTTTACTTTGTAATAGGTTAATAACACCCGCTTGAAATTGAAGGATTTCACCTGTGTTGAGCATTAAAGTAATGGGTAAAAGACTTTAAAAAAATGTAATTGTGGATCTTCTTCTTTCTGATACTTAGTGCTAACATTATCAAGAAATTTGATCATTTTATCGTCGACCTCGTTTTGTTTCCTCTTCAACTTTGTATTTTTCCTTCCTTTGTCCAATATCTCTGTACTTCCTTCCTTTGTATTTTTTTCCCCCTCTATTGTTTTCTAATTCTGCACTTGTTGCATTTTCAGTCCCCTCTTCGACGTGGCTTGCGCTTCCTTCTCCACTTTCATTAGTTTCTCCGCTTTCTTGACCCACTCTTGTATCAGTAACTTTCATGAGGAATGACATCTGATCAGAATATTTATATGGTTTGTATTTACTAGCAGAGGAACCAGATTTATTTTGATCTTTCCTCTTTTTACGATCTTTAATCCAGCTGTCTCGAATATGTGTCCATTTTTTCAGAATTAATTTACCTGCAAAATAATTAGATTTTTTCCCCCCAGATAAATGGATTCTGGATGTTCATATAAAGATTTACATTATTCAATCAGAGTCTGCATCTCAACAATCAACGCTATCATTAAAGAAGTGACGCTCAAAATATGGAGCAATTTATGTAACAAATTCACGCACCTTCCTACAGCTCAGAAATGGGAACAAATAGCAAATGGTTTTAAAACAAATGCTGATTTCCCCCAGTGTATTTTGGTGCCATAGATGGGAAACATATTAGAGTTAGAAAACCATCAAACAGTGGTTCAATGTTTTTCAATAATAAGGAGTACTTTTCAATGGTCTTGATGGCTGTTGTGAGCACTAATTACAGATTCATATTTGTAAATACTGAATATTATGGTAAATACTGCGATTCTTCAATTTTCAAAAGTACAAACTTCTGGGAAAAATTGAGATGTGGTACTTTCGAAGTACCGGAAACGAAGCCTTTGCAACCGAATTCCAAATTCTCAAGAAAATGTTCCCTACGTTCTTATTGGCGATGAAGGTTTCGCATTGAGTGAACATTTATTGATACCTTTTGGTGGAACGCACTTGGACTACAATTTTTTTTTTTATATAATTATCGTTTGACAAGAGCTAGAAGGTATGTGGATTGCACTTTTGGTGTCCTTGCAAACGAATGGAGAATTTCTCATAGGCCCTTGGACGTAAATTATGACATGGCGGTTCAGATAATTAAAACATGCACTGTTTTACATAACTTTATTATAGAAAAAGATGGATCGAATTTCGAGAATCTTAGTTATCAAAATGAAAGTGTGCGCTTTCAAAACATGCCAGGGGAACAACGAAGACGTTGTGGAGTTACAGCTAACACCATTAGAAATATGTTTGCCGATTATTTCGTGCCTGAATATGGATCAGTTCCGTGTCAAAATGAAGCTATTGGTTTGACTAATTAATAAGTTATGTTGTGTAATAAATCAATTATAAAACTTACCAAATTCTTGTCTTTGGTTTTTATCAATTTTTTTTCGAAATCTTCTTTCAATATTACACAGATCTCCCTCCATGCCGTTTCACGTAATACTTTGTTTTCATATATTTCTAATGTTTTGTCCCATATGACGGGTCTTTCTTAAATCAGTGTTATAAGTAATTCCACAATAATTTTATTAATTGCAAAAACACGTCAAAACACGTCTAAGCAAGTGCAGCGACTGCCCGATCTACCCCCTCCATCCGCATACAGCGCGCGGGTGTCGTACGGTATAAAAAACCGAGCTGTGTGAATTCTTTCGTTTATATATTATTATTATTATTATTTTAAGCACCGCGTCTTACTACCCGTTCGTATTATAAGCACTTACGCTAATGTGTAATGGTAGGGTGATTGTGAGATGAAATGGAGGACCTACAGTTTAACGTGGAATCCGAACCGCGGTGGAGGCCTGGCATTCTCCACATTCACAAGATGTCTTGTCAGAGGTGAAGGAAGGGTTTGGTAATCAGATAAATCTTTGCCGGGACCGAGGATTGAACCNTTGTCAGAGGTGAAGGAAGGGTTTGGCAATCAGATAAATCTCTGCCGGGACCGAGGATTGAACCCCGGACCCCCAGCACAGAAGTCCGTCACCTTACCCCTAGACCACCAGGTCACCCTCGTTTGGATACTATAGCCCCTGCGACCGTTTCGGTTTTTGTTACCGTGCGCCGCATACAGTTTCCAGTGACAATACAAGGCAGCAAAAATCAACGATTCGGATTTCTTTACCGCATTGGGTTTTACCGTATAGTGAGAACACACGCATATCGTTGCATACGCCACTGAAAGCCGCCTAAGAAAAGCGTCTCGGTAAACCACAAGGTGTTAACCTACTGTAAGAAATAATCTGTGATGGACGTGTGGATATAGCCAACTAACAATGAGACATCAGGTACCGCATATATTGGGGACTGAAATAAAATTATACCTGATTCGGCTTGTATGGGTAATTAATGATTATTTCCATCTTGTGGGGTTCGCTGGACATGTAGGCATAAATTACATTTTACAAGCGTTCGTTTACTTCCATGATAATTTTTTTTTCTTCGTGTTTCCGTCGTTAGTACAAATAATTATAAATATTTTCCTATTCTGAGCTGTATTAATTCTAAGTCTCTCTTTTAGTGTCACTAAAGTTTCCCTATGGAATAATGACATTCACTCTTGATGTGAAAAGTTACCAAACACAGGTTGGAGGAGCGGTGGGGTGAAAGGGGGAAGGGTCAGGATAAAGGCTTATTTGGATGTTAAACTGAGCGGGGGAGCATCAAACAATGCTTGAAAATTGCGTTCCCGTGGTTATTGGATGATCCTTCAATAAGAGGTCGAGGTTCGAATCTTGACCTGGTGCATTGAGGTTGGTTTTCGCCTAATGTAAATTATCACTGAGGTTTTCCCATCCTCTCTCCTCGCTAATGCGGGCGCGCCTCTACCTAAAGATAGCCTTTTCAAATACAATCCTTAGAGTAAGTCAGTGAGAGCCCTTATAATAACCGTAATATTTCTTATTTTATATTTTTATCACCGCATCTTACTACCTGTTCGATTTAAACGCATACGAATATTTGGATAGTGATGAGGAAGGATGCATCTTAGAGGTAATCCGCCTGCATTTGCGTGGAAGGAGAGTGGGAAACCATTTAGGAAAACCCACCCTTAGTAGGTCCCATCGGGATTCGAGCCTCGATCTCCTCCATCATCAGCAGGACAGTCTAACACCCTACACAATTTAGCCACTGAAGCGGGCTATTATTCTTGTTCTTATTATTTGGTCAAGTTTAAAGAATCCAAAAATGGGTCTCGGGAAGAAAAAAAAATATGTTCTTTAAAACATGACACAATAATTTATCGTGTCTGGAGACTGTCACTGACCTCAAATAGTTGCAAGAGGTCCCATCAAGAGACAGCTGTGACCCTGTACCAGCTTTCATTGTCGAGAATTGGTCTTTCCGTACATAGCGAGCCGTGGGAGAAAACAACAACTTGTCAGATTTGGACAAACATTACCGACAAGTAGAGACGACACGAACGTGACGTTTTGTTGTTGTTCCTTCGCCTTACTACTCGCCCAACTTATAACTTTATAGCAATTCATTGGGAAGAAGTAAGGAAAATAGAGTTTTAGAGAAAGTGCATTAACCACCAACACTCAGAGAGAGCAATATATATATACATTAATATATATATATATATATATACATACATAAAATAGTAAAAAATTCGTTTGGATTCCAAATATATCCTAAATTGCCCTTACATTTACGTTTACTATAATATACAGGGTGTCCACCACAAGACTCCAACGTTTTAAGCAAATATAGTTCAGTAGAGTGGAGTTTCATGGCAGACACCATGTATACTAAAATATTATTAAACCTAATTAATATGTAGGTTTATATTTACCTTCTTCATACATTTAAAAAAACCTAATGATTTACCAGTAGTTTACTTTCCGTTTGAACAAAGAACATAATATAACGAGTAGTAAGATTTGGTAGGATTAAATCTTTAGGAAAAACATACCCATTAGTTTTACTTAGATATTGGTATCTTTTTTTATCACAACATCTTACTTACTGTTCGGACTATAAGCATGCATTGATATTATCCATTAAAAATGACACTTGCAGATCACATAGCTATTAACATATGAAAACAGTTTTTAATAACTTTAATAACCGTGACAAATAAGTTACTTCCTATATGAATCTAACTGTACCTCAGGGGCTTAGCCATGTGATATCGGTATGTGTTCCCCCTCCTCCAATCCCACCCCTGAAATTCCCCCCTTAAATGAAATATTAGATTGTGAATACATATTGTGAAGACCCTCCAGTCGGCAGAAGTCTTCTGGGACAAGCTCCACACTTGTCTTATAATTATTATGTACAATCAAAACTTATAATATGTTAATCTCTCTTTGTTAAAATTGTATTTCATACCCTCCATCTCCCCCCACAAAAAATAATCCTGGCTACGCCCCTGCTTTACCTTAAATGATTTTAAAAGCGACAACGGTGACCTGGTGGTCTAGGGGTAAGGTGTCAGACTTCTATGTTGGGAGTCCTGGGTTCAATCCTCGGTCCCGGCACGGATTTATCTGATTGCTAAACCCTTCCTTCACCTCTGACAAGACGTGTATTAATCACAACTTGTGAATGTGGGGAATGCCAGGCCTCCACCGTGGTTCGGATTACACGTTAAACTGTAGGTCCTCCATTTCATCTCACAATCACCCTACCACTACACATTAGCGTAAGTGCGTATAACCCGAACGGGTAGTAAGACGTGGTGCTAGTAATAATAAGAGCGACAGCAATGGTTTATATATTTATATATATATATATAAAATTTTATACATATTTATAATATAATCATATTTATTTGTAATACATGTAATGTGAGTCCTCTTGATAATGATCATTCAGAGTATTCATTAATTAGTTTTTAAATCACGATTATTTTAGTAATTAGATATAGCTCAAGGCCTTGGCTACAGTCCAATTTTCATAGCAAGAATTTTATCTGACAGCTATAAAAGTTGGTAAATCTTCTTTCACATGTTCATACGTCAAGTCACGTGATATAAAGCTGCCACTTTTAATAACTATCAATACCTATAAAATAGCGCAGTAATTGTAAGCCATGTTCATTGTTAAACGCAAACAAGTTTGTATTTTATTAGAGGCGATTCCTATGCAAATCGGACTGTAAGCTGGTTTGTAAGCTTATATCTTAAAATATAACCTTTTGAAAAAAAGCTATTATTATCGATACGTTTTTTAAAAAAAATTAATTATAATATAACGAATATTACCTGGACTACATACTTCCATCGAAAAAGATCAGTCGTTTCTTCCGTTATCCTCTAAAGCCCGATGAAGAAACTCCCCCTTACGACCCCCCACCCCCTAAAAAAAAGAGAGGGTTTCAAGTTCAAATTCCGACAGAAACAACCGTCAAACACTCGCACGACTCAAGTGGCTGACAAGTTAACACTTAAACCAAACAACTCAATGAGAAAAACAAACACACGATCATCACGTCCACTTTTTTTTTTCTCTGGTCAAGTTCTCTACCCGATGATTTGAGTGTGTCTCCACAACACTTAGCACTTTTCCAAACTCTTTCGATAACAACGGACAAGAAAAATGGAGGGAACCAGAACACAGAGGGTAATGAAGAAGACACATTAGCCCCACTGTTAAGATCGAGCCAGACTTAGACCCAGAAGAGTTAACATAAATCTCTTCAACCCCCACCCCCACCCTGTTTTTTTTTCTTTCTCAAAGAATGTTAAATGTGACTTTTGACGATGGCCGCGTGTCGATAGGCGAGACGTCCAAGCCAGAAGTAACCGATCGAGAAGACCACCGGACACCACGTTCTCGTTTGGAACACGACCGCATACTGGCGTCATCATCCTGAGCCACAGACGCACACATGGATGGGACCAGACCAAGAAGAACCACACGAGGGGCCCAGTGCAGAAGACGATGATGTCACGCCTAGGTTGCCACGCACAGTCGACCAACCAACAGCCAGACCGCTTCAAGGTCAACCAGCGTCGGATGACGTCGTGTGGTGCGAGAGTTAGCCCAACGATACTTAGATTTTGATCGAAAATCAAATCACTAGTTTGGATTTTATAATTATTGTTTTTAAAATAAGTAAACAAATCCTAACTTTTTTATAACTATATTTTAAGAATTTATAACTAATCAGTAATCAGGTGATCATAGTAGGCGTATTTTTAATATGTATATATATTTTTAATATGTTGCGTAAAATACGTGTTAAACCACGTGCACAACGGTTATTATCTATGAATATAATGTACGAGTACTATTGAAAATGATTTTAATTTTTTTTCTGTCTAAATTAATAAACAAGGAAAAATATCAACTTAAAATCCAAGGAGAAATTACAGGGGATATTTCAACTTTAAATCCAAAGAGAAATTACAGGAGATATTTCAACTTGAAATCCAAAGAGAAATTACAGGAGATATTTCAACTTGAAGTACAAAGAATATTTATTTGAAATACAAAGAGAAATTACGGGAGAAATTTCAACTTGAAATCTAAAGAATATTTATTTGAAATACAAAGATAAATTACGGGAGAAATTTTAACTTGAAATCCAAAGAGAAATTACATGAGATACTTAAACTTAAAATTCAAAGCGAAATTTTAGGAGATTATGTGCAGTCATCTGTTTTTGTACTTTGGCTGGTTGCGCCTAGGTAGTTTTTCCCCCAAATAAATTTCCACTCTCCCTCCAAGAAAATGTGGGTTCATTTTCTCTCAATTCTAATCTTTCTTATCCATACCCCCATCAGTATAGAAATGCGGATCGCCTGGACAGGTAGTAGGACGCGATGCATCTTTTGCAATGCCTTCAGCCGCACATCAACCAGGCCCGACAGGGATTTGAACCCTATCTTCACGTCATCAATAGGCCAGAGCGAGAATGAGGCTTTAGATCAGGAGTTTCCAAACTGTTTAAGCCAAAGGGGCCCTCGCATAAAAAAAAAACAAAAAAACCATGCTGAAGCTCTCATAAAATATTCTAATCTAATATTATGAGCATTCAATAGAGAGAGTTAAATTTTACAGATCTGAAAGTATAAAACAAACGGAAAACATCACACGTTCTGACTACGCCTTTGGCAAATGTCCTTTATTCAGATTTGGAAACACTGGAAATTATAATTTATGATACTATTTTATAGTGAAATGAACAAATAAAGAATAGAATAAAATTGACTCACAGAGCCTGAGCTAGCTATGGCGAAGCGCAGATTGAAAAACCCTGACTTAGACCATTCGGCCAATGACGCGGGTAAACTGAACTTAATCGTTTTCTTCCTTACTACTACTACTCCTACAAATGAACAACAAAGACGTCAGACTAGCTAATAAAATATATGTATAGTAGTAAACTACATTTGTTCGATGTTAAATAACTTTGCTGTTTATTTTTTCCTTATACTATATTCTCAATCTGCTTGGAGGCCGTTTGCTTTTTTATTACTAAGTTAATTCATTCCAGTGTTATCTTGAGGATTGTATACTAGAAATCTGGTAGGGAAACCTGTATCTGACAGCTACAAAAGTTACTAAGATTACTCTTAGATATTATTACGTCAACTTATATGATCTTAAGCTGCTGCACTTTTGATAGTTTCAATACTTAGTAAAATGTTATCAATATTGAACAATAAAATATGTGTTTATATAATAAATTTCTATTAGGAAAACTTCTTTTCGCTTTATGAGGTAATTCTATTATATTTGGAAGAAGATACAGGAAAGGTGGATAGAAACAGAAAGAAGAAGAAAGTTGCGTTGCGCGTTTCACACTCTTCCCTGATGAGTTCCGATAGAATGAAACCTAGGTCGGGGGAATGGGCACCAACGATCGATTTTCTTCAAGAGGCAGCCATTACCTCTTTGTCCGATGTCACCAATGTAAAGTGTGAACTGTGTTATTCTTTTCTGTAAAAGCCACATTGTGTTCGCACCTTTTATATATTTCTATCCACCTTTCCTGTACCTTCTTCCAAATATAGTAAAAATATGTGTTTGAAATTGTTAAAACTTCGTTCCTGCCAGAGTCCTACTACTAAAGCTCATCATGCTCTTTATACAACCTATATAGAGCCAGTGTCTCACTAGTACTACACATGTTGATAGTTTCAGTTGACTGACCTGCGAAGGGAACGTCTCCGAGGAACTCCTCTACGTTATTATCGGTGGAGACGCTCTTGTCCGACAGCGAGACGCTGCTGGAGAGACTCCCGCTGGAGGCGGCGTCCAAGGATCCAGGGAACAGCAGCAGGTCATCCTCGGTCTCCGTCTCCATGTCCTTGGAACGGCGCTTGTACTCCTGCGGGACAGGAGGAGGGGTCACGTGAGTCAGGCACAGCAGAGACAGTAGCTCCGAGCACGACAACCGCGGCACCAACATCGTCGAAAGAAAGGACACGCGGCGGGGGGAGAAGGAGGAGGTAGACGGAGATGGTTTAGGGGCAGGATGCCAGTTTGGTTACTATACACTTTGTTTTAATCCCCACCTCCAACAAAAATCGTTGACCCTCTCGAAATAATATGTTATCCCAGGTACTACGATATTCTCTTTTAATTGGAAATCTGGTCTCTGAGTGGGATGATTCTTACACTTTCACAAGGATAATATATTATTAATCAGGCATATGTCTCACTAAGAAAGTATTTAAAAAACAGTCAAGAAGGCGCTTATCGGGTGTTTATTCTATTAACAAGGTTTGGCTATATCGCAAGCTCTTATGTTTCAACACCTCCGAAAGGAGCAAAGAATATTCGGTATAGATCTATAAGCACTTAGGTCTTCAGAAGTAGACGAAGCTGCCCGTCAATAGTTATATCCAAATGTAGGCCATCCGCGAAAGGACCATCGTGCATTTAAAGATCACTGTGAACTTATCCCAAAACATTCTAAGATCATCACCTTACTGGGCCTCAATAAACTAGTAAAATCTACTATCGAAAAAGAGACTTATTCGGCGTAGCACACGAAAGTAAGTTTGGAGTTTAGTAGAAAGTCTGACAATCGCAGTTACTGTGAGCAGCTTTTAAACACACATCACAATTAAATCCTAATCATATACACATTTGAGTTTCACAGCTATTTTTATGAGACTAATTAATTCATAACCAGTTAACTTCTACGATAGAAACGCGAGTTTTCATCTATGACTGAAATCATTCTAAACCGGAGGCAGAAAAAATGTTTCAACAAAAAGACTGTCGGACAGCGCACTGACAACTGGCAGGTCGAAGGAGCGATGAAAGAATGGACCCTGTACCATGAAGACATAGACGAGGTCTGATGCAGGTTCCCCCGGCTCCTGGCATTTAAATACCACAGGAACCAGCCAAATAAAATTATGATTAGCTCGCACTGCGGGTTCAGGGAAAAGGTGAGGTCAACTGCAAAGACCTTTTCTAGAGCCCCGCCTTCACCTACTTCCTCTCCAGTTTACGTTTTTTCTCTCTCATCAGCATATATAGCTATCGGATCGGATTATACGCATTGTACTAAGCTAATATGTAAGGGATGATAAAGGTTGAATTTAAATTAAGTGTACCCACATTTGCATGGGGGGGAAGTTTGGGAAACAATTTAAGAAAAATCCCCTTTTGTAAATCCATCCGAGTTTCAAACCCTTATCTCCCCTTTTTCGGCGGTTTAGCTTATTTCAAGAGTGTCACCTTAGACCGTCCAAACACTGCAACGGGTTTTGGTTAGAATCGTTAAATAGAGTGACAACTATGGTCAAGTGGAAGTTTTTAATATAAAATATACAATAAGCCTGTGCCCTAGTGGTCAAGTGATTAAAATTTTAATAAATTTAATTCGAAACCAACAGATGCCTAAAATAATTGGATTATTTGTGTATCGATTCGTTATACGACGCAGACACACGCTTTGATGACCGAAAGGTCTAAGTCTGAATGTGCGGATGTAGGGGACGCGAGAAAGTGTGAGTGTTTTTGCAGTTTTTTAGAAATTATTTTATAGCTAAAATAAATAAAACCTTGCTCCAGTGGAAACATAGAGTTTAATTTCTTCTCATGGTTGTATCAACAGTTTTGTTGGATACCTCACAAGGGTATAATGGAATTTAATAACAACTTTTTCTCTTCATTTAAAAAGTTTCTCATCTAATGCCGCTATGTTCATGACAGATATTCAACAAGTGTTGATACCACCATGTAAAGAAAATTAAACTCTTATGTTTATATTGGAGAAATATTTTATTTATTTTGACCAAAAGGATGGTTTGATCTAAAAACTGTAACACAATTACTTTTTATCGTGTCCCCTATGTTTTAGACTTTAAAGTCCTATCTCTTAGCTCAGTCATTAGCTCATCTGCCTCCCCAACTAAGGGTTCCAAGATCGATTCCTTACAGAGCCGAAAAGTCTTAGTCTATACAATTTGAGCTGCTGCATTTACAGTTAATTTATAGCTGAGAGTGATGTGTATGTTCTAAAATTAAGATTATTATTATTATTATTATTATTTAGCAGCGCGTCTTACTACCCGTTCGGGTTATACGATTTAAGTACTAATTACGCTAATGAATTAGGAATTTGGAAGGTTGAATTAGAGGAAGTGAACCCACATTTGCGTGGAGGAAGAGTGGAAAACCATTTAGGAAAAACAACCCCCAGTTCACCCGACCAAGATTCGAACCTCGATCTCCCCGTCTTCAGCAGTCAAGCTCAACACGACTAGCGCGTTAGCCAACTACACCACCGAGGTGGGTTAAAATTAAGTTAATTTGTAAGTTGTGTGCTGATATTATCAGGTCATTTTTAAAAATTGCACATTATATAGATTTTTAAAATCAAACAAAATAATTTAGAATTATAACCCTTCAGACAAAATATAAATTCATAGTGCAGATTGTACCAATAGAATGTAGGCTAAATATCGATGCCATTTCTTTTTTAATAGCCATCGTTATAAAAATATAAATATTAATGAAGAGGAAACAAAAATATATATTTTAATTTCATGCCCACATCAATTTGAAATTAATGGAAATATACGATTTATCAGTAATGAACCAAAACAAAAATTGGGATTGTAATGGACAGTAATAGAATCATCCTTCGTCATTATGCAACTATAATGGGGAGACAAAACAAATTAAGGCTGATTAATAAACGAATGACGATACCATTGTCTGCGAACAAAATAACACAATTACAAATCATGACATATTTCAAATCGAACGCAGGTGTCCCCAAATTGGCAACCAATCCCATTAGAAGACAAAATAGGGGCACGCAGAGAGGCTTATTTCATTCAGTAGAAAATATCTAAATATTAGAAATATAGCACGTCACACAGGACGTCCATCTGTTACTGCACTTGATATCATCGCTGAGGTGACTGCATGGCTACTAATGGGAGAAAGCGTTGTTATTCTCTTGTTTTAGTGTGGGCAATCTCCCCTCAAATATAAGAATAGTTTAGCAACGCTGGTTAGTCGAGGTTGCCAATTGCTTCTTCTTACTCTAGTACACAACCTTCAGACATGATTGAGAGCAAGGATATTTGATAACAGTTAACCGATAGAGAGAACGAAGATAAAGCTTTTATTCCATTAGGGTAAGGCCAGACTGGGCGAGCGAGCGAGTGCGCGCGCTTTAAAGATAGAACTGGTTCTATTTTTCAAGCGCACGCGCTCGAGCCGGTAAAATCTAGTTTACAGGAGCTAGGCAATATTATTGTATGTTGGTTCATTGAGTGCTGGGAAAACTTCTCAATTTGACATGATATTTGACATTTTTATAACTATCGAAAGGTTTATTACACTTGCTACTAACGGCCTAATTTAATTTGTAAGATCATAAACCATACATACATACATATATATATATATATATATATATATGACTGATATGACCGATATATTAAAATACTTAAATATTATAATCAAAGTAGATCTTTACAAATAAGAATCACCAATAACGCGGAGAGAGGATGGGAAGACCACAACAATAAATCACTTGTTAAAAACCATCCTCAGTTCACTTAGCCAAGATTCGAACCTTTACCTCCTTATCAACAACTATCGAGAGCTATCTGCTAATCACGCGCTCTCTCGCCAGTTCGGCCACCCAGTCGCTTGCGCGCTCGCTTGTCAGTCTGGCCGAACCCTTAGACCTGTAGTTCCCTCATCGATGATATTGGATGTAGTTTAGTTATCTTACGGCTTGATTCTTGGGGATAGGAATTAAAAAGTTAAGAACATTTTTTTTTAGTTATTAGAACGTTCAACTCGGAGGGTGATTATCTTCTTTTCTTTCCATCTTTTTTTGTCACCACGTCTTATTATCCGGTCGGGTTGTACAAATACTTACTATACTAATTACGCCAATGTGTTGGGGATGACTAAAGTTGAGTTTAGAGTAATTGTACCAGCATTTGCATGGAGGTGGAGTAGATAACCATTTAGTAAAAGTGCCCCCCTGTACACCTGACCGGGATTTGAACCTCAATATCCCCATCACCGGCAATTCAGTCTCTTGCAAGACCATTCGACCACCTAAGTGAGTGTGGTGATTATCGATTTAATCTAAGGACTAAGTATTAGGATGGCAGCTTAGAATAAATGAACCAACATTAACGGTGGATAGGGAGTGGGAAAACCACACGTAATTAAGTATATGTGTAAACACCCCTCCAGGGCATCCGAATGAGATATGAGCTTCGAAAACCCCAGCACAAGCAACCCAGTTTATTGCGAGCCCGAAAACTTCAACCATATCACCATAAACTTGGGTAGTAAATTAAAAAAAATATTTATAAATTAGTTATGTAGTGTTAGACTGGTCCGCTGAACGGGGAGATAGGGGTTCAACTCTTAGCCGGTTCTACTGAGGGTGTTTTTTTTTTACTAAACTGTTTTACACTCTCCTTTTATGAAAATGCGGGTTGATTACTTCTTCAATGCTTCCTTCCTCATCCCTACCCCATCAGAGTAATTATCATGTATGCGTAGTATGCGTATAACCTGAAGAAAGTGATAAGTGATGATACAAAAAAGTTGGTCTTCTTCAATTCGTAGATGGTTCGCGGGCTCCAGATTGGGTACCTGTCCTTAAAGACGGGAAATCCACATCGTGGAGAGGAGAGAGAACGATAGATAGGATTCCAGGATCAGAATCAAAACCAACTAGAGCATATCCCATCCTGCCACTGAAAGTTCACCAAGTGTCGGGTTACGAAATATTAACTCCTTCAAGTGTTTGTGCGTGTTAAAGGGCTTGAGATAAGCGAAGGAAGGAGAGATAGGAGGTAGTTAAAGATTCCACCTGACTTGTTGACAGGTTAGACTCGGGTTAAGAGAGCTAGAGCTGTTAGGGAAGAGCACAGGACGCTCCACTGAACTCCACGCCACTACAACTATCCCCGTACCAAGCATTCTATTGGATCACTTCCCAGTTTGACGTTGACTGAGAAACGGGAGATTCCGAAACGTATCAGACTGGAATAACGATTACAATGTACTCTCGGTTCTAATTAAACACTGTCCTTTAACGCGCCTGTACAGTCTTGCGTATAAAGAAGCCAGTGGCGGCTCGTGTATAGGCGCTGCGGAACTGCAGCACCCTATATTTCCACTGGATATTATCGAATACATTTAATGTAATGAGTCCTTTTTTCTTTAATTCTATATTTATTTTTGTAGTACAATATATATTCCTTAAGCTTAATGCCAGTACTTCAGTAGTCATCCCCCAGTTTATGAAAAAGATACAAAAATCTTTGTATGGTATTGTACACTTCACAGTGCCAGCGACGTGATGTTGACTGTTGTGCGCATACGTACGTGGAAAGTGAGCGGGGAGGAAGGCGGGACTGCCAAGAAGAAAGAGCACTGTTACCCTTGCAGTGCCGGCTCTGGCGTGATGGTGGAAATAAGTTTTTTTTACTCAGCGTGTGTTGTGCTTAAAAACCATGTACCATATTCTTGAATGTGATAAAGTGTAGAAGAGTGTAGAATTAGATTATTATTCTGCTTCCAGCTATTCTATTTGAATACATTTTTTTCGGTTCTTTTATTTAACAGAAAGACTAAATGCGCTTGCAGTACTTTCAATGGAGAAAAATTTCCTCAATTGTCATCCAGAGATCAAGGAGAAAATTATTGAACTTTTTGCGCAAATTAAAACGAGAAGAATGAATTTCATTTTTAAATGAATAGATCAAGCTTGAACCGTAACAATTTAAGTTAAAGTAAGTAAAAATGATTTTTTTGTTAAGATTTTATCAAGTTTGTGAATAAATTTTCTTTTTATACATGTTTTTTTTCCTTTTACGCCATTTTAAAACAAAGCCTAAACATTTTCTGGAGCACCACCCCCACTAATTTTAGCTACGAGCCGCCACTGAAAGAAGTCGTTGGATAGACCCATAACAATGTCAAAGCGGTTAACTTAGATGGCAAGAATTTCCAAACGTTTTAGACCGAAGAAGCCCTTGCACCAGTAAAATTACATACTGGAGCCCTCATTTAATATTTTACACCAATATTATGAACATTTAATAACGTCAGTTAAACACTTCAGTGGCCGAATGGTCCAAGGCGTAACTCTCGACTGGACTGCTGATTACGGGTAGATCAGGGTTCCAATTTTGGTCGGGTCTACTAAGCGTGCTTTTTTCCCTCTAAATGATCTCTAGTCCCCGGAGTCAACCGAGCTCCCAGGTACAAACAACAAGAAGGTCGGCTCTAATGAGGTTTTGGCTTACATCCGAATATTGATAATATATGATGAGTACAGGGGAAAAAGGTGGAGACCAAATTTAACTCAATATAATATGTTAGTTCTGCCTTCTGTTAAACAATCACGATATCTAATTTAATTTAGTTTATGGTTAAATGAGGTCTCTGTCATATTTAAATTAGTAAAAAAAAAAAATTGCTGTGGTTCTTATGAGGTTTGAGATAAAAAAAAGTTGTCCTGGAAAATGTGTGTAATGTGACTTTCCACCTTTTCCCATAGTACGTATTATTATGTGTTCTGTCTTACGACAGGTCAATTCCTTTTCTCAATTAACTTTGACTTCCAATGTTCCCTGTCCTCTGCCTCCTCCTTCAGCTCCCAGAATTTTCTTCTTTCCTTCAAGTAATCAAATATTTGAATCCTCCTTCTTCATAAGGTCCTATCTCCCCCAACCTTTCCTTCTATGACGTCGTGCAGAAGACAGTTCCTCCTAAGGAGGTGTCCGATCCAGTTTGCTTTGCACTGAATAAGCGCATCCAAAATGGTTCTCTTCTCAACCACTCTTCTTAGGACTTCTTCATTTGGTACCCTGCCTGTCCAACTGATAATCTTATATATTCATATGGGTGACCTGGCGGTCTAGGGGTAAAGTTTCGGACTTCTGTGCTGGGGTTCGGGGTTCAATCCTCTGTCCCAGCACAGATTTATCTGATTACCAAACCCTTCCTTCACCTCTGACAAGACATCTTGTGAATGTGGGGAATGCCAGGCCACCATCGTGGTTCGGATTCCACGTTAAACTGTAGGTCCTCCATTTCATCTCACAATCACCCTACCATTACACATTAGCGTAAGTGCGTATAACCCGAACGGGTAGTAAGACGCGGTAATAATAATAATAAATATATTCATATGCAGTCCTAAATATGTGTTTCCTTTATGTGGAGGTAAAAGTTTGAATCCACGTCGGGTGCAATAAGGGTGGGTTTTCCTGTCCCCTATCCATGCTAATGCAAGCGAGTTTCCATTAATTGACCCTTATCACTTCCCACTTAATTAAGTTGTAAATAATTATTCCTGTGTTGAGCGTATGAATGATTAATACATACATAACATGAGCGCCTGTTTCACCCTCCTTCCCCCGTGTTTCATGTCTTACTACCCATTAAGGATTTCTACATATTTAACCATTCGGGTGGAAAAGAGGAAGCTAAAGTTTAAGTATGTGTACTGACATTTGCATATAGGTAGACCGCGAAACAATTTAGGAAGAAAAAATCAGCATACCCTGATGGAATTTGAGCCCCGATATCACCATCATTAGCAAACCATACGAAACCAACTCCTTTGCTCAGGTGTCTACCGGTGCGGACATTGATTTTTTTTTAGCACCACGAGTTACTACCCGTTAAGGTTATGCGTTTATGTACTAATTGCGATGTTGGTTCTAGGGATTAGGAAGAATATAGAGAAAGAGTACCCGCATTCGCTTGAAAGTAGTGGGAAACCATTTTGTAAAAACCACCCTCAGTACACCCGACCGAGATATGAACCTCAAGCTCTTCATCATCGGAAGGCTAGTCTACTGCGAGATTGGCACGTTAGACCATGAGGGACATTGATTTTTAAATTGTTAAATATAATTATAATGTTATAGTAAGGTATTTTTTACTGCTTTATTGAAAATTATTCTAATTGGGCGAGGAAGGAAGTATTTTAGAGGTAGTATACACATATTTGCTTAGATGGAGAGTGAAAACCCAATTAGAAAAAAAACTGCCGGCCTTAGTAGACCCAGACAGAATTCTAATCCAGACTCTCTATCATCAGCAAGCCAGACTAACAAGAGAGTATTTTGAACTTATTTTGCTAAGATTATTTACGGCTTGATCTGAGGTGTATAAATGGAGAGAGTAGTGCTCCAGCATTAGCTTGGATATGAAATGGGAAATACCCGCTGTGATTAATAACGTGTGTAAAACCATACATTAGTGCACTCATACGAGATTTTAACCTCAACATCTGTTATTTTCAATACATTCACCCGCATCGGTGGCGTATTTAGTTGACGCGCTAGTTTCGTGTTGAGCTAGACTGCCAAGGACTGAGAGATCGAGGTTCGAATCTGTGTCGGGTTAACTTTTTGTGGTTTTCCCTAAATAGTTTTCTACTCTCCCTCCAAGCAAATGAAGGTTCACTTCTTCTATATTCAACTTACCCAATTCCTAATCTATTAGCATAATTAGCAATTAAGAGTAAAACCCGAACGGGCTGTAAGTCGCAGTGTTAAGTATTATTCAATACATTTGATTGCAACCCAAGAAGCTTCAAACCACGTGACCATCCCAGATTTGAGGCCTTTTGACACCATCATTATGAAAATAAAACACGTTTTAAACATTTCATTAATTCAAGCTCTGCGCTCTAATATCTAGTGCGTTTGACACTGGTAGGAAACCACTGGTTAAGAACTCTTTTATTTACGCACAGCAATTTTCTAAAGTGGTTGCGTCATTTTCCTGCGATGTTCGCCAAGTTATAGACATACATCCCATTGCGACGCTCCCTGACCAATCCAGCTAATAGAAGCTACGCGTCAATTTCAGACAAAATTTAACTTATATTCAGTATTTTTTTTATATAGAAAAGGCTTTATTTACCAGATAAAAAAGTTACTAGAGTAGTTCTACTTCTACACATTCATTCGTCAATTCACGTAATCAACAGCTGTCAATTTGATATACATCAATAACTATGATTCAGCAATAATAATCATCAATCTCGCAATATAATAGAATGCCGATGATAGGCAAATCGGGGTTATAATCTCGGTCAGGTGGTTTTACACTCTCCCTCCACGCAAATGTGGGCGCACTTGCTATAAATTCAGGCATTCTTGTCCCTAACTCATTAGCGTAATTAGTACATATGGGTATAACTCGAACGGGTGGTAAGACGTGGTGCTAAAAACAAATAAAAAACACTAGGGTTTAATAATTTAGTAAAAAGTTTATGTTCTCCGCAAAATGTGTTTGTAATCCCTAAAAGGTCTTTCCTATGAAAATAGGAGTGTACGTGCAGAAAACATTATATGATATTTTATTTATTTTGGCCAACAAAATATTTTGCTATAAACATGAAAAAAAACGCCTTTTCTTGCGTCCTCTTCTGCCCTACTTTAAGTGGAATCGCAATAAGAAGACAGTTAAAAAAAAGTCACTTAAGCAACTCACAAACAATCATACATTTAATCAATAATCTGAAAGTATTGCTTTTGCCAAATTTCGTGAATATAAATTTTTTTTTAAACATGCAAAATAATATAGTTTGATCTTGCGTTTATTTAGACATTTAGAGCAATTCTATTATTATCTAAGCCTACCCTTTTATTTTACAGCAATTCCACTTTAGAGTGTTTGCTAATTCAAAGTGTTGACTTGATAAACCTTTAATAAGTTTTCAAATATTATTTTTCATCTAGGAGTAAATCTAGGATAAATTGTGTCTTCTCCAATTACCCGTCTCGGTGGCGTAGTTGGCTAACGCGCTTGTCGTGTAGAGCTCGACTGCTGAGGACGGGGAGATCGAGGTTCGAATCTCGAGTCGGGTGAACTGGGGTGGTTTTTTCCTAAATGGTTTACCACTCTCCCTCCACGCAAATGAGGGTTCACTTCCTCTAATTCAACCTTTCCAATTCCTAATCCATTAGAGTAATTAATACTTAAAGCGTATAACCCGAACGGGTAGTAAGACGCGATGCTAAATATTATATTATTATTATTATTCTCCAAGAAGAAAATTTGATATCCTGTAGGCCTACTATCAGACAGAAGAGGTTTTTACATTACCCTAAGGTATAAAAAAAGGGTTACCATTATTTTATTAGTAAGAAATAAAATTTGTTTTCTAAGTTTTCCAGAAGGAATCCCCATTTTTTCCCCACGCACTTTAGAAATTAGTATAGAACAATGAGATTCCAATTTTATTAAAATCGATTAGTGTAAAGTCATGTCAATGAACCTTCTAATGTTTTAGGGAAGATAGTGAGACAAAGTTAAGCTATGTTTCCTAATAAGCGATTTTAGTTATTTTGTTCGCTTTTTCTTATATGAAAAGGCCTCCTATTTAAATCTTTCACAAATCAAATTCGCAGTATTTAAGTGGGTTTTTTTTTGTGAGAGGGCTTCACTTCAGATTCTCACATCAAAAGTTATACATTCCCATAGAACGTTTAACCCAACAAAAAATATTTTTATAGGGGTTGATATATTAAAAATATGCTCAACGCTGAGTTATCTATGACATTCAAGTTCCCGACGCGAGTATTTAAGATAAGTGGACAAGAATAAGGCTACATTTGGGAGAAAGAACACAACCATATCTAACAAGGGTGTGAGAATACAAAGGAAAATTATGGATGATCCATAAAATAAGTGAGCAGTAAGAAAGAAATGACGTAGCTCCATCGAATATAAAAAAAAGAGAAAAAGCAAAGAAATTAAAACTAAGATCAACAGCAGTGGTAAAAATCGCGCGTCGTAACTGGAAAAGGACCCGAACAAAAGTGATAAAGGTTGTGAAGCCATAATATAGGGTACGTGAGCGATAGAAGAAAAGGACAATTCTGAATAAAAGGACCCCAGTAACCGAGAAATACATTATCACATTTGAGAAGAACGCGACCAACAGAGGAAAGGAACACTATTGCATCAGAAAAAGGAACTGGTGTGGTCGAGAAATACATCAGCACATCGGAGAAGGACGCGAGCAGTCGCTAAAAAGGGACGCGCAACAGACACACACAGTATACATATTCAACAAGAAGTGAGGTCCATCGATCTCAGTTTCCCGTGTTCGTCCATCCGTCGTGTCCTCTCCCCCGGTTCAAGATTGGAAGAGATTACGGATTCACAACAGCGTGATGACCCGTTTGGGTGACAATAGGGATGAGATGGGAGAGGGGTAAGGGGATTACAGTATTGTAATCCTGCAGGATTGTTGTACCACCAACACCGGACCACTAGGGAGCATCAAGCATGCACGCATGCCGCGTACATGCGTACTACGAGCTACGCATGTAGACGTCTGCCTGAGTGACCACATCATAACCCCCTCCACTAGATACTTAATAACTTCTACGTTACCTTTCGTTCCTAGCTTGGCCAATAAAAGGTGACTTTACCCCAAGGCTACTTGTGTGGCTTTTATAAATATATATTAAACTACTGGTGGATCGTTGCGGCTATGGCTTCAGATTATTACGCTAAAATGTATCAAACCCTTTTTATCGGTAAATTTCTATAGAATGAGTGAGGCCTCGCTAGACTTTCTAGTTGGAGGCTTAGGCTTTTGTCAAAGACAATCAAACTTTCATATATTTTGAGTTTAAGTTGGAATTTGAAGCAAAACGTATATTTTTTCCTCTTCACACTACGATGAGAAATTTATAAACGACCTTTCTCTCAGCTCTATTATATATTTGTTGCACCACACCACTTTCGTAAGTATTGTGTAGTGGTCAGTGCACCTGACCTCCCAGGTTCAATTTCTAGCTTGTATCTTGGGTCTTTTTTCCCCCGAAAGGGGAACTACCCCATTGGTCATCAGGGTTTGGTTGATTAGGCTTAAGTTAGGTTTAAGTGTTTCCACTGGTTCCACACCCTCATACTCTCTATCACCATCACCTCATCTCATCGGATCATGAAAAGAGCCTCCACGGAAAGGATGTAAGATTAGTACATTCGGACGTCCCCTAGGCTACGGTACACACTGGCTAGTGCCCTAGACGCGTAATATTATTAGTATTATAGTATCATTGTACAGATGATCTACTGCGCATACAACAAAATTCGCTAGGCACATCAAGTTTTCATGCAAAGCAACTATTTTGGTCGACAGCATGGATATTTAACTTGTATAGTGAGTGGGCGTTTGTTAAAATTGGTTCAATATCTTTCTCGTAATTTCAATTACCGGAAATGGGCTTATCAAACTATTAAAGGTTAAAGGTAGGTGGATTGGCAAAATAACACTGATAAAAACACATGTTGAAGTCCTCTTAGTAGCCGGAGATACACTCTATTGCGAGAGACACGTCTTAGACCGTTTGACCACCGGTATGGGTCTTCTGAGTTCAAATTAAGATTCTGATTTGTAAAATAATGGATTCAAGCAATTTATTAGACTCGGGAAAACATATGATTACAATTCCCTTGGACACGAGAAAGAACCAAACTAAACGAGTGTGTTAAACCCAGTGGCGTACCTAGGTATTCACTTTTGGAACAGGCATTCAAACAAGGCTGTAGAAGAATTACAATTTGGTCGCAGAGAGGGGGGAAGAAGGGCGGTTTGAGGGCCACAGCCCTCTTAGCCGTCGGATAATTTTAAATACCCCTAGAAGATATTTGAAGATTCTATCATGGTAACCTTTTACTTTTTTATTTATTTATTATTATTATTATTATTATTATTAGCACCGCGTCTTACTACCCGTTCGGGTTATACGCACTTACGCTAATGTGAGTGGAATCCGAACCACGGTGGAGGCCTGGCATTCCTCACATTAACAAGATGTCTTGTCAGAGGTGAAGGAAGGGTTTGGTAATCAGCTTTTTTATTTACATCCAGCCTTGTTTCCAGCACGTGGCCCGAGTCAGTTTTTTTTTTATTCAAGCAATATATTTTTCACTACCGGCTTGCTAGACCTGTCGTAGCTTCATACTCCTTATAATCTAACTTAAGACTAGGAAGGGCACAACATCCTGTCCTCGGCCACTGGTCCATCACTGTGAAAGGGTACGCCCGCTTTTCACGAAGGATACATTTTTCTGCCATGACGAGAATCGAACCCGGGACATGCTATCTACTAAGCTAGGATATCGTCTATCATGGTAACTTAAGGACAGCAATTTAATTCTATTTCAAATGAATAAATTTTTTATCAAAATTATTTGTGATGTTTGGGAGGGAGAGGTGTGAGTCATATACCTTGATTGTTAACCTTTAGGTACGCTATTGGTTTAACCCCCACCCAGTCTTCCCACCACTCTTCCTTATCCCAAAAAACAAAATCTTGGAAGCTTACAGTTATTTTGTCCAAATGGTAGATACCTTAGAACAGTGGTTATCCACCTTATATTAATCGCGACCCCCTAAATATCCTAAAATATGTTCACGGCCCCCCTAGCTTTTAATAACATATTAATCATTTAGATGTATTCTAAAATAGTGGCTTTATTTACAGAGTGAAGTAACAAACAAATAAAAAAAACAGAAATTAACTTGTCCAAATGCATTTAATGGGACCTATGCTGTCGAACACTTTCCACTAATTTATGTATTCTTGTTTCAATTGTATTACTTAAAGCTATTCGCGTGCAACCCGCCTCGGTGGCGTAGTTGGCTAACGCGCTAGTCGTGTTGAGCTCGACTGCTGAGGACGGGGAGATCGAGGTTCGAATCTCGGTCGGGTGAACTGAGGGTGGTTTTTCCTAAATGGTTTTCCACTCTCCCTCCACGCGAATGCGGGTTCACTT
>CABEEJ010000213.1:328895-339416 GCA_901482245.1 Timema douglasi
ATGGGGGGGGGGGCAAGTGGAGAAGGGGGTAGAGAGAAAAAAAATCCAATATAAAGCTTACAACATACGATTCTTTCTCCACTACCTTAACACATCCACCCCCCTACACCCCCACAAGATACCCAACAAAACATCATGATTTTCTCCCTATCTCCTCCCCTCAACAAAGTGAACATCACATTTCCCTGGATATATAATATGAAAAGAGACCTGTTCCCAGTAACGTTTCAAAGCTTATTCGATGTGCATCTACCTGAGTGACCCTGAACTCGACGACATGACGCACGGCGGTGGAGGGGCTGGGTGGAAAAAGGGGTGGGGGGTGGGTTGTAATGCGATGTTAACATATTGTAGATCAAGTCATGCGAATTCCGGGGTTCGCATCCCCATCCATCCCTCTCCTTTCATCCACCATTCCCTTCCCACCTAAAAAAAAAATCACCCATTCGCCGACACGACTGGTAAAGGTGAGCTAGAAGAGAGACAGACAGACAGACAGACAGATAGACACAGACACACACACACGCACAATATTTTCAAATGCTCGGCTCTCGCTACAACGTAACCACATTTCTCGCATGACGTCACCAAAACGGAAAACGGGCACAACCAATCCTTCCCAAAACCCTCTCCGCCTAGTTTCTAAATGGAAAACACATACACAACACTCACTAATTATGATACATACCTGATTTACACGACGACAAATTGGAATGGATGCACGGCATAACACGATTGCTAGGAGCGACAGATATTATTAGTCATTTACTGTTATCTATATCCACACATACAAAAGTATGATGTTGTTATAATTAGCGTTACTTTTAAATCTTTCGAGACCATATAGGAACATATGGCGAGAGAGAGAGAGAGTTAATATAGTTTTGGAAACCTACAGATTAGAATTTTATCGAGCAACAATTTTCTTGGGGTGCCACTAGTTCACAGAAAGCAAAGGAACCCCACGGGTTTTTTTTTATCTTTGAACAAGAAAAATTTAAGAATATGGAACTAAATAAACTTTGAATTGTCTTGTCTGTTTGAGCTATCTACAACGTGTACTGGCTGTTTTGAAAACACAAGATGAGGCAGGGAGAATAATAGATGCCCCAATATTCAACTGAAAATATGATGGAAGACCGTTAGTAAAAACAACAAGAATGCACCCGGTTGGGATTGATCATCAGTCTCCCCAAATTAAAATAGATCCTCTGCAATTGATTTAGTGAGATGATTAAATGTCCCGCTGTCTAGTCTAGTAGATAATAACAATAATTGTACAAGTTTTTTTTATGTGTGTGTGAAGCGTGTTCACTTAACTTTTATGAAAGAAACCAATTTAGGGTGCTCGAAAACCAGGTGTTTATGATATTTTGTCAAAAAAAGGGTTAGGCTACTGAGATGAGGATAAGATTACAAAATTATGAGTTAAATATACTGCACAAATCACAAGATAATGGATATTTAAGTCTCGTAAATTACGGTGAACAGAACATGCAGCGTAAATGGGAGAATATAGAATCTTGTTCGGGGTATTGATTGATAAACTCAATGAGAAGAGACCATTGGGAAGAACTGGACGCACATGAGAGGATAACATTAGAATGGACATGGAAGAGAAAGGTGTAATGAGATGGAATGGATAGAACAAGCTCAAAATAGGGGTAGGCTGGAATGAGCTGGAATGAAATGTAATGAAGAAGTATTTGATGTATCTTACAAAATGTAAAAAACTGCAAGAACGTTTATCTTTTCTCGCGTCCCCTATATTCCCACCTTAAAGCCTGTCTCACAATAGACTTTCAAAGAAAATTTCCAAAAATTGTTTTTAGTAAACTACTCTTAAATAAGTTTTATTCGTAAAAATAAACACAGAATCTTGTTAGTAAAAATAAAAACTCTATGTATAATGTTTAAACCAAATTACTGAATTTTTTGCAAAATTTAAAAAAAATGTGAACTCACCCCTAAAATAATTTATTTTTAAAAATAAAAACATATTCTTATTTATCAAGAAAAACTATTCTCAGGTACACATTTTGAACTCAATTTTAAGACCAATTTAGAAAAATTTCATATTTTATATAATTTGTCGTTAGTAAGCTACCGTTGAATTAATTTATTTTAGAAAAATTAAGATATATTATTCATAAACATTTAAAATAATCTACTGATATCTATTTTGAACAAAATCGGTATGAATATTTTTTTAATGTTCAAATTTTACAAAAATCCGTCTTTGGGAAATATCCCAAAAACAAGATATACTGTGTTATTTGGGAGATTAATCGATCGTACATATTTATTTTAAACAAACCATTAACGAATTTTTTAAATAGTAAAATAAATGAGTCATCAGCAAATCACCCTTAAACAAATATTTACCCCAAAAATCATTATAAAGTGTTATTTGTCATGTCAAACACAGTATACCCATTTGAAATCAAATCGATAGCGCAATAAAAAAAACTTCAAGTTATTAAAAAATCAGTTATGAGTTAGCCACCCATAAATATGTTTTTACTCCAAAAACAAATATAAATTGTTATCATACCACACAATCTCCAGATGCGCATTTTGAACAAGATATTTAGAGCAATTTTTGGAAAATTTAGAATTAAAAAAAATCGCTCATCAGTAAATTATCCTTAATTTGAGGGTTAGGATCAAAATAAATATAAAAATCCTGATAGATAGATATATAGCCCTATAAGATATAGATATCAAGTTTGAACAAAATCCATCAAACCGTTTCGGATCCTTGGCCGGGGGCAGATAAAATTGTAAAATCTACTTTTTTTTGTTCGGTTTCACATAATAACGTAAAGATTCATCATACTATCGAGTTCGATTCTTATCATGATTTCAATTCATTATCTTTATATGAGAAAGTAAAAATATAAATATGTATTTTCTATGAAATTTAAACATGATAATATATATATATATATATATTCTTTTCATGATTTCAATACATTCAATACATGGATAGACAGATAAATAGATAGATAGCTATAAAAATGGATGGATAGGGAGAGAGAGAGTGGCATAACGTGACTAACAAGAGACTTTATACTAGTCTCTGTATATATATATATATATATATAAATATATATATATATACACACACACACACACACACACACCGCTTACTATTTGTATAACCACAACATTAGACACTAGGACTAAATGTCATCTGGTCTTTTTGACTTTGATTGTGAGGTCACGGTTCGAATTCCAGTCATGTGTACCAAGAGTGGTACCTTCAAATTGAATCTTCTCCACTATTCTTTCTCGTAAATTATGGTACATTCCCTTTAAAAAAAATCTTCCTAATGAGTGTATGTGGAGTGGTATTAAGACCAGGTGTCACAAAAAAAAAGCGTTTTATATTCTCGAGTTTAATTCGAGTAAGAATGTGAAAAATGTTCTTGTCATTAAATTAATCATTAGTGGTAATATTATAAACATATAGGCCGGTTTTAGTCACTTCAATATCACACAGGCTTTTATGCATTGTCTATTATAATTCGTATCTTGTGAATGTGGGGAATGCCAGGCCTCCACCATGGTTCGGATTCCACGTTAAACTGTAGGTCCTCCATTTCATCTCACAATCACCCTACCATTACACATTAGCGTAAGTGTGTATAACCCGAACGGGTAGTAAGACGCGGTGCTAATAATAATAATAATAATAATAATATAATTCGTAGTGTTATACCAGGACCGAATATCTAGGGACATTACTCCCGTGGGACCTTCAGTTTCAATCCAGAAATTTCGCTGGTAATTCTCACCGTCGGTACGGTACGTGGGAATTGTACCGGAGGCTGCAGCAATGCGTGAGGAGTTTTCTCTAGGGCTAACCAGACTTCATCATCGCATCAATACTCCACGCTCATTTCACAACGTCCATTACTAGTCACCCTTAATGAGATTGACAGTGTTAAAAATAAATGGGGGGAAGGAGAGGCAATAGCCCGGTTATCGGCTCGTGATGGACCCGTTTACGCTCATACTATGGTATAATGCAAGGTTCGCAAACTAACGGCCCGCGAGACATATCTGACCGGCCCAATTATCTGCAATACGTTTATATTACTATCCGGACTGCAATCGTATACGCCTATAAAAAAAAGTTTAATTTTAGTGTGTAAATAATTTTGAAACAAAAAAAATACTTAGAGCTATTTTAAACTGTGCTCTCTCTTTCTTTCTTTCTCTCTATCTATATATATATATATATACTTTAAATACTTGACTTTGATAATTTGTATTTACATAATTTAAAAAATACTGCTTCGAGTATTTCGTGAACCAACATAAAAACATGTTAAAATATCAATTTTTAACAATTTTAAACATACATTAATATTTTAAATACTTGGTAGATAATTGTTACGAAACTTAGCACGGACTTTCTCGATCTATTGTTTAAAAATGGAAACATTTACTCAAAACTCGTAATATATGTGAAACCAAATAATATACACTAGCAAACCCAAGCATAAATTTCACTATACTTACGTAACACTTTTTTTCTAGTACCGGTTTTAAATTTTATAATTTTATTTTTAAAGAATTAGTGTCATCACTTGTATGTTTGGACCGATAAAAAAGATCAATATTGGGTCCACAAGGGTCAACACTTCGTAATAAAATTTCAACTTCCAGTTAAAATTTTCTAAAATTTATCAGGTGTTGCAAATCTTCATGCCATCATCGCATTGCTATTAAATTCCTCATTTACAAATTTTGACCAATAAAAAATTCAAATATTGACTATTGAGTCTAAAATGGAGCTATAAAGTAAAAACATTTATCCTAAGAGGTTTAAGGAAAAATAATAGACTTTTTGAGAGACTTATATTTAATTTACTTTATGGCATTGGAGAATTATTGCGTTAAAACTTAAGTGGTATATCTTTACAAATAAAGCTCACAAAAATGTATTAATATATTTGCCAATATCTCAGAAACTGTTGGTTTTATAAAAATATAATTCATCTAAAAGTTTTTGATTTTTAATAGTACTACAATTTTGCAATGATAAGTTATTTAGTATCTCAAATAACTTCGGAGATATGATTAAAAAAATTATAAATTACGCATCAGACCAGAGCCCTTAAAGTCAATTTGCTGAAATATTGAGATTAGCCATTTTGTTTGGAATATTTATAAATGTTTAGAAATGAAATTTAATCAAAATCGTTAGAGCCGAATGTGAGAAAATCAACTTTTTCTCTTTTTGCCCTTCAGTAAACTACCCTTAATTTTAGGGTTAGATATCCAATTCCAAAAACCCCTCGGGGCAACCCTATGAAAACCCTATCTGCCAAGTTTTAGTCCGATCGGTAAAATAGTTTAGGCTCTAGTCGGAGGTACAGACAGACAGACGGGAATTCAAAATGAGAAAGTAAAAATAACTAATAGAGTTAGGGACCGACATCGATGGAAGCGTGGACTAAACATCGGGTTCTTCTAGTCTAGTTTACCTGTGTTTAATAGGTCATGGTTCGAATTCCAGGTACATATATATATATATATACATTTTTAATCACCGAGTCTTACTATTTGTTCATGTTATTCGCATTTATGATAGTTACCTTAATTTGGTAGGAATGGGGAAGGAATCACTTTAAAGGTAATCTACCTGCATTTACGTGGAAGGAAAGTGGGGAAACCATTTAGGAAAAACCAACCTCAGTAGACCCAACTGGTATTCGAACCCCAATCTCCCCGTCTTCAGCAGGCAAGTCTAACAAGAGCGAACATTAGGCTACTGAAGCGGGTTTCTGATATAATTTAACATAATCAATTGGTGCACGTTAAATATACCACAATATTTTTATTACGTTTCTACTAACCATATTGTTTTATAATTAATAGTATGTAACTACACTGAAGGAGTCTGGTTTGAAAGGTAATCCAATACGTCAATATGAAAGAAGCGTCTTACGTTGGTTTGGGCATGTTAAGAGGATGAATGTAGATCGACTGACGAAGCAAATAAATTAAGGTAGAGCGTGTGGATCAAAAGGAAGGGTAGGCCATGTAAGAAGTGTCTAAATATTGTAGACAAATGTCTGAAAAAGAGAAACATTAAAGAGTTTTAATAATAAAAGAATATGTATGACTAGGCGTATGGATGTTTTTGAAACGAAGAGAGTATACAAGGATAGGGAAGTTTGGAGAAAGTTGTGAGGAAGGATTAAGTGCAGAGTAGTTGTTTTTTGAGCTAGGCCTATATGCACGATTTCTTGCCTACCGTGTAAGGGAACGGCGTGATTATGTATGTATGTATGTATGTATGTATGTATCTAAACGCAAAGCTACTGGGTTCTATTTATTCAGTGTGTTCAGTGACAATACAAAAGGCACACACATAATCATGGATCATAAAATTAGACTCGTTGCCTCGTACATTTGAAAACAAAGTCTTCAAAAATTAGTATAGTTTACAACAAAATATTAAGTTAATCTATTTAGGATGTCTTTATTCAAGAACTTTATTTTATTTATTTGAGATATGTGCAGTTTATGAACAGAATCATTATATCAGCACGCGAGAATTTCTATGAGGGAGAGCGAAAGGTCCTACCAATTTTGCCGGGAAAGGTGTTTTTCACATACCTTCTAGGGATCTTTTATATGCCACAATCGACATAAGACCGACTGTGTTACTTCCCCCCCGCAGGAAGTTGTGCTACTGAATTGTATTACTCATGAAGAATCCATAGACCCAGGCTGGGTATGAACCCATGAACATTGGTTCCTAAGGCAAGCACTTTACCTTAAGACCCCCGAGGTAAATTATTATTATTATTATTATTAGCACCGCGTCTTACTACCCGTTCGGGTAATACGCACTTACGCTAATGTGTAATGGTAGGGTGATTGTGAGATGAAATGGAGGACCTACAGTTTAACGTGGAATCCGAACCACGGGGGAGACCTGGCATTCCTCACATTCACAAGATGTCTTGTCAGAGGTGAAGGAAGGGTTTGGTAATCAGATAAATCTTTGCCGGGACCCGAGGTAAACAATTTGAAAATTTTATAGGGAGGTTTTATTCTAGTTTTTAGAAAGATTGATTATGACATAAGTTCGGGGATCAGTATTGTGTATAGGACTGTTTTTTTTTAATTTCCTTTAAATATTATAATTCCATTTTGACTTTTAAAATATAACATTGTGTAAACTGTTGAAGACCGATAATGATATTAAATTGAATGCTTTTAAAAAAAGTGACAAATTAAAAATAAATGAAGAATTGAACTGAAATTTTAAAGTTAAAAAATTAAGTCAATATAGGTGAAGAATAATATTGTAATCATAAAGTAAAAATTAGAACATGGGTAAGAAATTATTAGAAAATGAAAAAAAAGGAAACGAATAGCTGTGATTTTAAAATCTAAAAAATAATATGATGATTTAGAAAATGTAAAATATTCCTTATGATACCTCTGCTTTATTAAGATTTGAGATTATTACCATAAATAATTACTTTAAATTTGGATTAATAAAATTTGTTGCCGGCCATCAATAATTTCAACTTGCCTTTTACTATCAACACAAAGAAAGGTACAAAATATCAAGCATGGAATAAAATTAAGGTGTAATAAAAAGGGAGGAAAAGTAACAAAAAATACATTTATTTAAACTAGAAACATAAATAGTATACAAAGATAAAACATTTGACAAAAAAAAATACATCATGTGGTAAAAATACAAAATTTAAACAAACTTAACAAAAAATATATATATATTTAAATAATGTATTACTTTGAGATACATAGTTGGATATAAATACTGAAGATCTGGTAACAATATTTTATGATTAAAGGAAATTGAGGAAAATATTTTGGCGATAAATTAAAATAATAAAAACAATTATTTTATACATATTTACTAAGGATACATTTTAAGCTAAAGCAGAGGCGTCCTTAGGAATCTGTAAATGAGTCCATATAAATGTGTTGACCCATAAGGAACCCAATATTTAAAAAATACTTTTACGTTATTCTAGATTTTAATTAAACTTATTTAAATACTTTTCAATAACATGATGATACATATTCGTGATGTTTTTGAGCAATTATTTATAAGAAAATACTTTTCAAACTAGTTCATAAATTGTGAATAGTAAGAGGCAGATAAAAGTGCCTAAATTATTATTATTTGGACAGTCCTTAAATTGTGAATTGAGAATAGTAGGAATCACATTTTACTCACTGAATTGTGGATGTAAAGCGACAGCTTTTAGTGCCTGAATTGAGACTAATAAAAGGCAGATATTAGACCCTGAATTGCGAATAACCAGATAAAGATATCAGTCCCAGGAATATGAATAACAATAAAGATATTAGTACTTGGATCGTGAATAACAAGATAGATATTAGTAACTGGATTGTGAGTAACAAGAGATAAGTATTAGTCCGTGGATTGTGAATAACAAGAGAACTATATTAGCCTCTGTATTGTGATTAATAGGAGGCAGATATTAGTTTCTGGATTTTGATTGATAAGAGGCGGATATTAGTCCCTGGATTTTGATTAATAAGAGGCGGATATTAGTCCCTGGATTGTGAATAATAAAGAGGCAAATATTAATCCCTGAATTGTGACTAACAAGAGAAAGACATTAGTCAAAGGAATATGAATAACAGGAGATATATAAGTACCTCGATTGTGAATAACAAGAGATAAATAAGTATTAATCAGTGGATTGTGATTAATAATAAGAAGATATTATCCCTTGGATTGTAAATAACATAATACTTATATTAGTGGATGGACTGTGAATTATGAGATACCTACTTCGGTGGCCGCATGGTCTAAGGCACTACTCTCACAATAGACTAGACTGCCGAAGACGGGGAGATTGGGGTTTAGTCCTGGTCGGGTCCATTCTAAATACATTCAAATGCGGGTGCACTTCATCTGAATTAAATCTTTCTAATCCCTAACACACTAACGTAATTAGTCCATAAGCGTATAAACCTAACGGGTGGTATAAAGCAGTACTAAAATATATGAGGCAGATATTAGTGCCAAGAATGTGAACAATACGAGGGAGACAGACAGACGTATTGTCTCCTAGGACCTAGATAATATATTCGGCTGCACTTTGATCGCTGTTTCATGTATTTACTGACGCACATTTATTTCCGTGATTGACACTGTGACAGCCAAAATTGACGGTGAGTCAAAAGTGATAAACGAGTGCGACAAAAAAAATACCACGTCAGAGAATAAATATCGTACACACCGAACTGAAAGTATGTGCACTTATTGACGGCTGGTTTGTTGATTAATACCTGGTGACTAAAATACAGGCGGTGAAACCACGTGATAATGTATTACAAAATTAACAAGAGCGTCTCAATTTAACAACCTTGAAATCTTGAAAGAGGATACTTTAAAGTAGATAATCTTATTTATAAATATCACGCATTATGCAATGTAATATAATTAAACTTTTAAGTCAAACAAATATTTTAAATTAACATCAATATATTATTATATTATTATTAGCACCGCGTCTTACTACCCGTTCGGGTTATACGCACTTGCGATAATGTATAATGGTAGGATGATTGCGAGATGAAATGGAGGACCTACAGTTTAAAGTGGAATTCGAACCACGGTGGAGGCTTGGCATTCCTCACATTCACAAGTTGTGATTAATATACGTCTTGTCAGAGGTGAAGGAAGGGTTTGGCAATCAGATAAGTCTGTGCCAGGACCAAGGATTGAACCCCGTACCCCCAGCACATAAGTCTGACACCTTACCCCTAGACCACCAGGTCACCAATATATTATTATTATTATTACGTGCGCTAGAATTATTTTTTTGCACCACGTCTTACTAACAATTCGGGTTATGGCCTTATGTAATAATTACGTTAATGGTTTCAGGAATTAAGAAGGTTATATTTAGAGGAAATGTGATTGCATTTGCGTGGGCGGAGAGTGGAAGATCATTTTTAAAAACTTTAGTACACCAAAAAGAGATGCGAAGCTCGATATCTCCGTCATTGGCAGTCTAGCTTTCTGCGAGAGTAGCGCGTTAGACCATGCGATCAACGAAGCGGGTCATGTGCTAGTTATTAGTGATTTTAAATAATATAAATTTTTATCCAAATATGTTTTTAAAAAAAGAAGGAAAATTGATTAGTTTTACTAATAGGAAATCAGAAAGTAGATGGTATAGTAGGTTGGAAAGAAGAGAGGCTCAACTAATTGTCGAACCATGCTTGCCACCCTCCACCCCCATTTAAATCATGAGTTACGCATACTAGCTCACAGCTAATTCCACCGCTATCACGAGAATTCCCTGTGTAGCCAGGAAGATTAGGCAGATAAATAAATTATTATTATTATTATTAGCACCGCGTCTTACTACCCGTTCGGGTTATACGCACTTACGCTAATGTGTAATGGTAGGGTGATTGTGAGATGAAATGGAGGACCTACAGTTTAACGTGGAATCCGAACCACGGTGGAGGCCTGGC
>CABEEJ010000213.1:340318-357907 GCA_901482245.1 Timema douglasi
ACTTTGATTAATTAATTCAATCAGCAACATTTCCTCTTCTTTGCTAAAATTTACACTTCGTTCGCGTTTATGATTCTCAACAGACATTTTAGCAGGAAAATAAATACGATAAAATATAGCATATAGCCTCAACAAACTCGATATATTGAACTCGTTTTGATTGATTTTTTCATAACAGTTCCATAGACGTTGTAATAACTTTGTTATATTCTCTATGGTCAAGTTAGGCCAATCAAAAGCTTTGACACAAATCTAGCGCTCCGAGAAAGTTAACGTTAAGAACTAATGGAAGGCACCTATCCGTAATTTAACGCGCACATAAAAATAGTATTGTAAAACGCAACGCTAAGTTTAACCAACGGTTAGACTTTACAAACGGTTAAGTTACGAGGACTTTAACGTGACATTGTAAGATTGGGCCTTACTCTAAATTCAGCCTTCCTTACTTAATCCATTATCGTAATTAGTACATAGTCGTATAACCTGAATGAGTAGGATATTAAGACGCAGTTCTAAAAATAATATATACCCAGGACCTTTTGACTGTGGTGGGTGTACTGCGTTTATCCGGGATCACAATCAACTTAACGTTCGCTTAATGTAAAGAAACAAGTGTGTGTAATCATAATTCACGTAGCGCGACATAACTTGAGCAAAACACACACAATGGATTTGGACGGTTTTTCCTAAATGGTTTTCCACTCTCCCTCCACGCAAATGCGGGTTTACTTCCTCTAAATCCAATCTTCCCAATTGCTAATCCATTAGCGTAATTAGTACTTAAGCGTATAACCCGAATGGGTAGTAAGACGCGGTGCTAAAAAAAGTATTTAGGGCTGATTAGGTTGCAAGTACTCGCAATGGAATCTTTACTGGATATTCAAAATAAAGTTTAACAAGAGGATACAACTTTTTATAGTTGTCGAGACGCTGACGAACTATGCAGAAGAAATCATCTTCATAAAATAAATAAACAAATGAAGTACCAAATAGCCGTGTTGGCGTGTCTCGCGACATGACTGGCTGGCTAGAGCACGTGGTACACTCGGACAATTCTTTAAGTTAAAGATGACGCTAAGTTAACTGAATCATGCTGGTTTCCATTTAAAAACACAAGGGAACCTTTAAGTTAAAGAGGACGCTAAGTTAACTGAATCGTGCTGGCTTACATTTAAAAACACAAGGGAACCTTTAAGTCAAGGTGAACGTTAAACTTATCGTGAAAGCGACATTGTGCTTATTTAAGATGCAAGTTTTTTTTACAGTTGTTACACTTAACTAAAGGGTTGTTAACAAGTTAAAACGGGCAAGATAGGGATGATAATAATAAGGGTTTCATATATTTATCACCGCGTCTTATTATCCGTTCAGGTTATATATATAAATTTACTATAATGGGGTAGAAATGAGGAAGGAAGCATATTTAGAGGTAATCTACTAGCATTTGTGTGGAGTAGGTAGTGGGGAAACAATTTAGGAAAAACCACCCTTATTAGACCTGACCGTTACTCAAACCTTTATCTACCCGTCACCAGCAGGCTAGTCTAACACGAGATTGACGTCATAAACCGTTCATCCACTGAAGCGTGTCTAATTATAACGTAAAAATTAGTTTGTAAGAATAAATCTCCTCTTTGCAGCCGGTCATAAATGAACCTTAAGTTAATAGTTGAGAGTCTGGACACTTTGGACATGTGGGAGACTAGCCCTGTCAGATATGATCATAATGAATTAATGACTAATACGTGCTAAAGACCACATCTAGGAACACTTTTAAATAAGGTCATAACACCCAAAAAATTATATGAACAAAAGGGGACAATTTTAGTTTTAAAAAAAAGGTCAGGTTATTCGGAAACAAGGTGCTTAAAATGATATATAGTCCAAAAAAAGATACTGGTGAGAGGAGAAGGCTACATAATAATAATAATATTATTATTATACTATCACCGCGTCTTACTAACCGTTCAGGTTATACAATGTGTAATTGTAAGGTGATATTGTGATGAAATGGAGGACCACTAGTTTAACATGGAATCCGAACGACGATGGAAGCCTGGCATTTCACACATTTACAAGTTGTGATTAATACACGTCTTGTCAGAGGTGAAGGAAGGGTTTGGCAATCAGATAAATCTGTTCCGAGACCGAGGATTGAACCCCGGATCCCCAGCACAGAAGTCCGACACCTTACCCATAGACCGCCAGGTCAACGGCTACATAATTATGAGTTAAATAACTTGTACTGAATACAATACATTGTTAGGATAATCAGGTTTCATAGATTACAGTAGGCAGAGACATGCAGCGCGAATGGGAGATCCTAAAACCTTGTTCATAGTGTAATTAGGTGGAATGGATAGAACCAGCTTAAGATAGGAATATGGTGTAATGAGGTTTACTGGATAGAACTAGTTCAAGATAAGAATAGGTCGGGTGATTTTGTTAAGTGCGGCAGTAAACTTTCTGGTTTCTAAAGCCATAGAGTAGGTATTATTTCATATGCCTAGTAACTTTTTCTATCTGTAAAACAAGGTCCTTCCTATGAAAGTAGAGACTGATCCTCGAAGAATATCCCCCAACCCCAAGTTCTCATGCAAGAGTCCTTAAAGACGCCCCTCAGATGACCCTTTTACGACCAACAAACAAATACGTAAATTAACTATGCAGTGTTCTTTAAAGTGTAGTCACTCTCTGGTATCTAAGAAATCGCTCGAGATTTCAAGATTTTTTCAAAATGAAATTTATCTGCTACAATAATTATATTTGTATATGTATATTTTTACTTTCCTCCACTTCCAGGACTTGAAAAATAAAATCGTTTGTATAATATACTAGAGTTGGGTCGACTCCAATATTTTACAAGTTCGAATCTTAGATATATGATTAACTTAAGAGGAAATAAATAAAATTAGGAACTAAAATAAATATTAAATTATTGTTTATAATATAATGAATTCATTATAACATTCAGTTTAGTGTTAAATTGGCGGTCTGGTGTCTGGTTTTTAAGTTTGTACTGTAATTATGTTGAGACAATCAAAAATAAGAAATATTTAAAGATCCAAAACAAATTACAGCTCAAAATCAAATTAAAAGTCTGGATCATTAAATATCCTTTAGGGTTCAGGGTGTCATCAAATAATAATGTTAGCCTATGCACATACAACATAGGTTGTTGATAACTATTATTAATTGCAAAAATTATTTTAATGTGAAATAAATACGTATATCAAGCAATAGGTGTCATTAAATATCAGTGATCTACAATACGCTGGATGTGCAAAAATATAAGTTGCAGTTTTACTTCAAAATATTTTGACTACACACTGGTCAGAAGATTTACCAGATTCTCTAAATGTTAAGATTTAATGACCACCCTATGTTAATAAAATATAATAATAGCAGAGCCTAAGATGTTATTGTTATTAAAATAACCACACAAGCTCCCTTCATACAAAATAAAAACATGCTTTAAAAGCGGTTAAAAAAAATTGAATATATTTTTTGAAAAATTCTTTAATTAGTGGCATTAAATAGAAGACAATTTAATAATTTAAATATTACATTTTTGAATCCTCGTAGTAGGGGTTGAATCACTTAAAAAGAATACCAGCGCATTTGGCTTAAATGTCTTATTTAGGGTCATTAATTAAGGTGAAGATGTAGAGTACACGATAAAAGGCCAGTGTATTTGCAGTTTTTATAGAAACACATTTTTTTGTTCGAAATAAATCAAATACTGCACCAGTAAAAACAAAGTATGATTTTCTTCACATGGTGATTAGATTAAAAACATTTTAAATGAAGACAAAAAGTTGTTATTAAATTTCAGGACACCCTCGACAAATATTCAACAACTGTTGAGGTTAGTTACCATGTGAATTATTTATTTATTTAGGCCAAAAAATCTTTTGCTATAACAAAATTGCAAACATACTTATCTTTTCTAGCGTCTCCTACACTCCTCTTTAATTAATGCAAACGCGTTTGATATTTTGTTTTAAATGTTTAAAGTGAAAATTCAAATAATTAGCGTAAATCAAATTAAAAAAAATATCAAGCACTGTGCTGAAACGAGATGAACAAATTAAGCTCCACAATTATGATTACTTTACAATACAAAAATAGAACTATAAAGATTATAATGTGAAAAAAAACATCTTACTATATTTGAATACAAAATCTACAGTAACAAAATTAGGGCAGGTATAGTGAGTGTTAACAGTAGCCAGATTCAAACCAAAAAATGTAATGTTTCAAGTCTGACTCTAAGATCCGTATTTATAGTCTAGTCTCGGGAGTCAACCGATTTCCCAGTATACGAAATAACATAACAAGAAGTTTTAAGTTGAATGGAGGATCGGTTGACGACCGAATATCTACTATATATAGGGCTCTAAGTAACAGTAACTTAAAGCACGTCAAATACAATTCTACATTTCATGGTAAGTACGTTTCATTCTGATCAAAATCTAGACGCCTTGATAAACAGTAGACGTTCATGCGTGAGATACAAACAAAAATTGGTGACAGTGTCACTAAATCACTAGTAGTTGCAGGGGGAGTAGATTAAGTGGGGGTATAAAGAATAAGAGTTAAGGAGAGTATTTCTGTAATTTCTATATCAAAATATGTTTTGGTCAAAGGAAATCAAATATTTCTCCATTAGAAACATATAGTTTAATTTTATTAGTATGGTAATGTCAACAGATGTTGAATAGCTATCAAGGATGTCCTGGAAATTAATGACAATTTGCTCTCTTCATTTAAAAAATTTCTCATCTAATGCCGCTATGCTGATTACAGCTATCCAATAACTGTTTATATTATCATGTGAAGAAAATTAAAATCTATGTTTCTACTGGAGCAGCATTTGATTTATTTCAAACAAAAAAATTTCTATATAAAAACTGCAAAATTACTTACCTTAACTAACGTTGCCTACAACCCCACCTTAAGCAATCCCGTAAGGCATTCATGTTGCATGTAGTTACTAGCAGATTGCAGCACATATAAAACTGTGTAGGTGTCTAGATTTTGTTATAAAAAAAGGTGTATTACCAAAGTGACATACGCAGTTAAAATGTGCCACACTATGCTTCAACACCCGATTGACTACGGTGAAAACCAAATTCTACTGGTGTAAGAAATTTAATCAGTCAGTTAATTCCTTAAGGTATTATTTATTTTGCTAATGTTCTATACACGGGGCGATGTTTTCGTAATTAATTCGAAAGCGAAACTTATATTCAAATAATGATGGTAGTTTACCAAGAAATAGCCAACAAATTAAGAAAAATATAATATGGTCAGTATTTTCATCCTTGTTTGAAGAAACCTACCAAAAAAATTGGATTTTTTTTTCTTTCAAAAATTGTTTATTTATGTATGAATTAAAAGTGTAGTGTTTTATATGCTTTTTATTAATAAATATATATCTAAGATACTTTGTGAAATACTTCCCTTTTTTTTAGAGACATTTCATTTTACTATTCTATGAAATATACGGAAATCACTTTTGAATTTTCTGTGTAAGAAAACGTGTATATATATTCTTCACATGCGTTTGTACTCAGATATGGTTAAAATTTAGGACCAAATTCCACACAAGCTATCATCAGAGCTACTTGTTTTGCAAATTTGTGTTTTAGTTGGTCGTTCACACGATTTGTACTGACTTCTGTACGAAAACATCAGCCGTATGTCTGGGGAATTACAAACAAACATTTGGAACATAAATTAATATTAGTAAAACAAATTAGATTACTTTAAAATTACTAGCCTTTGTAAAAACTTAATTGTGTGATTATTTCAACATATAATTACAATGAGAAAGGATAGCTCTTGATCGATTAATTATTTTAAAACACGATTGTATTATCTTCGTTAACTGGGGCATTTATTTGTTTAAGAGCTATGAAATTAACAATTTAATTTAATTTTTAATCACGGCAAAAACAAATTCTATATTTTATTATATAAAACTAGTGATTACAAAAAAAAAAAAAGATTGAATGGAGTTTTATTAGACAAAGGTTAAATTGTTAATTAGTGTAATACTGACTGATTAAAATAGTGTATGTCAAAGCGCGATTATAATTATGGCTTTAATTTGGAACTGTAACCACCACAATATAATTACATTTTAATTTTTAAACTAAGACAATACAAAGACAATACAATATTAAGTCCATGCAATATTTTTAGTGATAAATATAATAAATAGTGGATACAAATCAATCTGGTAACATTTTAACATCATACAGGCAGTGTTTTATAACTTATTAATATCTAATTCTAGATAACATATTAAACATTTCAATGAAAACAAATAAACTATATATGATTTATAATCTTCCATTGCATGCATAATTTACGAGTCATGCTTTAAACTAACAAGTAACAAGCCCAAGCTATTACCAAACAACGAGCGGTCCAAAATGGATTTTTTTATATTTGGCGTTTATATTCGATAACTTAAATACCTCATGCTATCCAAGCTAAATGTTAAGGTGTCTTATGGTGGGCGTGTAAGGAACGCGAAAAAAGGCCAAAAGTTTTTATGGCAAAATTTTTTGGGCTCAAACAAATAAAATATACAGTAGCCCCATGGCTTCTTTGGTGCTGAGTGACAGCTGACGGCTTTGAAAAGTTACCAGACCAAATTATGTATCCCTACGCCGAACCATATGATCCGCAAAAACATGTGTTTAGTAGCTGTCACTTCTGACAGTCAAAATTTAAGTTTATACCTAAATGTTGACTGTCAGAAGTCAGCTATGAAATGTCAGTCAGCACCAAAGCAGCCACGGGGCTACTGTAGTTTCAGTACAGAGAGCTTAATTTTCTTCACATAGTGATGTCAATAGTTGTTGAATATCTGTCAGGAGCGTAGCGGCATTATGTGATGAACTTTTTAAACGAAGAGGAAAAAGTGGTTATGAAATTATATGACACGCTTGAAAGATATTCAAGATCTGTTGAGGTCATCATGTGATTTTATTTTAGCACCACGTCTTACTACCCGTTTGGGTTGTACGCTTATTTACTAATTACGCTAATAGTTTTAGGGATGGGGAAGTTTATTTTTATAGGTATACCCGCATTAGCGTGGAAGGAAAATGGAAAACCCATTTTAGGAAAAAACTACTCGCAGTTCACCCGACCGATATTCGAACCTCGATCTTTCCGTCATTGGTAGTCTTGTCTACTGCGAGAGTAACGCCTAAGACCATGCGGCCACCAAAGAATGTTGAAGAAGATTAAACTCTTATGTTTGTACTGAAGCAATATTTGTTTTCTTTTGACAAAAAAATATATATTTGGTATAAAAACTAAAAACAAAGACTGACTTTTTCTCGCGTTCCCTACACTCCCAATTTAGAAAAACGACACATTTATAATGTGTTTAGAGTTGTGATTTTTTGTATAGATAAATGCCTTAAAGAATTCACAGTGGAGTAATCATTAATACTCAGGCATAAAAAATACAAAGTACAATAATTATGTCAAACCTTGGGTATTACATATAAAAAAAAAGTGCTGCTCAGTGGTTTCCAGTCTTGAATCTCAGTCATAAGGCCTGGGTTCGAATCTCTTTTGATGGCAGTGAGGTAGTCTTTTCCACAATATGCTTTTCAATATTTTATCTAGAAAAAAAAACTGATACTGTTTTGCTTACAAATTTACCTTCCTTCTCTTGTTATACTAATATAAATGATGATAGTCACTGACGCTAGCATGTGTTAATAAAAAAAGTAATATTTTTTTGTTGTGAATTTAATCCAAGGAGATATTAACATTAACAAAAATGTATTATTTGTATATTGCTAATCAGTATTATGTAAACAAATATGAGTTCTGCATAAGGCGTTTAAAAAAATACGTATTATTATCAGACAAATAACCTTAAAATGAATTTCCCCACGAACTCATTTTGTCTATTTTAAAAATATATTTGACTTTTATCAAATTTAATGAGAGATACTTTTAAAATACTGAGAAAATGTTTCACCAATTTCCAGGATACTCACTACTCAACACTCAAGTAACACTCAATAACTGTTGAAATTATATTGTGTAGAAAATTCAACTAAGTTTGTCTACTGAAATGATAGCTATTTTATTTATTGTGATCTAAAATAAATTTCGTTAAAATATTACTAAGCAACGTGTCCAGGTTATAAGCATGTATGATAATTACTCAAATGGGGTAGGGATGAGGAAGGAAGCATTTTAGAGGTAATATACCCGCATTTGCGTCGAAGAAACGTGGGAAGGGATAGGCAAGAAAACTGTGAATATAGCTCAAAAAACAACAACCCCGCACTTAATCCATCCTCACTAACTTTCTCCCTCCACACTTCCCTATCCTTACATACTCCCTTCGCTTCAACAACATCCATACACCAAGTCATGTGTGCTCTTTAATTCTTAAAACTCTTAATGTTTTTCTTTTCCCCCCACATTCTTCTGCAACCATTAACCACGTTTTATAAGGTCTACTACCCATTCCTTTTAATCCACACACTCTACCTTCATATATTTGCTTCGTCACTCGATCCACTCTCATCCTCTCAACAGGCCCAAACCAACGTAAGACGCTTCTTTCACATTGACCTATTGTATTCCTCTCTAAATAGCACTCCTTTAGCACCCATTCATTGCTGACTCTGACAATTAAGAGTTTTTCCACATACATTTTCTTAAATATCTCATGCCAACCACATGCGCCTTGCTCTTGTGTTTCTCCCGACAAACCTACGCATCACATCACATAGTTAAACTGCAAAAATACTGCCCTTATCTCACATACCCTTCCATCTCACCATAAGAGAAACATAGCCCACCCCAAATAATCCGACGATGACTGAAATTGAATTACTCTACTCTAACATTCGGGAAGCGAAGAGGGCGTATTCTGTGTACCAAACTGCACAGTTGAGAGATCAAGAGCNCGCTGGGTTGGCGTCGCGTTAAAGCGCACGTCACCCTCAATACCAACCGACAGACACATGTAAGTATATATGTAACACTCGACTGGGTACCTCTACAAGACTTCTTCATGATCGTTAAGAGCACTTGGATATTCCCTGCGTGTTTACGTGTGTGTTTGTGTGTGTGTTTGTTTTTACATAGATACACTTGCGGCACTTTCTTGGCAAGGAAGGGTGAAAAAAAAAAAAATCGAGTTGAGAGACGCATGGTTCACACACCACGGGAACGTCTAATATGGCTAGCTATGCATCACTCCTCCTGAGACCAATTTCAAATTAACTTGCCTCCAAGCTGCGAGCTAAAAGCCAGCCAGTGTCAAAGAGAGTTGCCAAGGTAAGCAGAGATGGTGTAAACTGTAGCTGGGTTATGTTCTAGTCCCTCAGTAGAACACTCATCGGCCAGGTATTCACGAATACATACCCTTGGTAGGTATAAATACAGCATATTATTGGTGGAATTAGAACCAAGTAGGTGAAAACATATCACGGGTAAAATTTTAACAAGCTCTGGTTATCATGGAACACTCCACGACAGGACACTGCCGCCCGCCCAGCACATTAGTTAAAAAAAATCCGTTAGTTGAATTACTGGGAAGAACCGATCTAATGAAAGATTAACTGGGAAATTAGATAAAAGATTATGCTCCAACAAGAAAAATATTGAGGGGTGGTTTAACTGCCAAAATTCACAAAACTCCATGATATGTAGAAGCATCTATGCACACATCTATTATTTAAGGGTATTGATTTTAGAATTAATGTTTCAGAGAAATTAATTAAATAGTTGGGCATCTCCTATTAAAAATAGTTTATTTAAGGGCAGTTGATTTGAGTGATAATATAATACATGACTATATAGATTTTTTTCTAAATAAATTGGGAGAGCTTCCTAACTTAAGGTATGAGTCAGGCCTACAATTCTAATGTTTGTTGCTAAATTAATTAAACTAGTATAAATATTAATTAATTCGTATTACCTTCAATATAAATAGCAAACCTATGTGCTAAGGATTATAATTAGTTCATAGTTCTAAAATTAGAACATAACAAAGTATTTTCACTTATGTATTAACAATTTAAGTGTATTAATTGAAGCTTCATTACTAAATCTTTAAAACCTTAATTAACAGGTTATATTTGCTTATATGAAAATAATAGAGAGGTACCCAAAAATATCATGGAAATAATAATATAAAGGTTAAAATAAGATTGAAAAATTACATTAAAAATTTAAAATATTATGAATTGCCCAAGTTTAAAGCCGGCTCAAGTAATTAAAATCTTAACATTTAAGCAAAAATACAACCTACAATCTATTACATAAAATGCAAAATTTATTATGAACGAAAATTTTAATAAATTGAAAAACTAATGGCTCAAATCTATGGAGACAAATAATTCCCTAATAAGTTTTAGTAATGAATTTAATTAAGTGAAATATTATTTTAATAAACAATGAACTTTATTTAAGTTTGAGTAAAATAAAGTAATATTTGTACTTTATCAAGTTTAATTTTTGAAATATAACCAGTTATAAACTATAAACGGAAAATACTTTTTTTAAGGATGAGAATTTTGTGAAAAAATTTGTGATCACAAGAATTTGAACTTTTAACCAAATATAATGTATCTGTACAAGCTAGTTTATTTTAATCTGACAAAAGGAAATATTTGGAGACTTTTTTTTGCTATGAAATATCATCTTTGAATTTAATTAAATTGATTAAACTTGAAATTTACAAGGTAAGTCAAAAATTATGAGTACTTGAATTTTACTAGCGAAATATTTTTTAGTAGAGTTCAAATAACTAGCAAAATTTGACTTGAAATTAAATATTTTAGCCTCATGTACCAATAATAAGTCTATGTGCATGCAAGGAGGAAGAAGTTAATATCAAACTTTAGATAACGTCTTGTGTTTGGATTGACTAAGATTTAATATAATCAAATACTTGAATATGATTTGTAGAACCATTAAATAACTGTATATAATTATTTATTTTAGCAATTTGTTGAATATTTGTGCACATCCCCTCAGAGAGTTTTGTTTATGTTGCGTGCAGGTAGTAACAAAGCGGTCACAACCCCCTTCGAGGTTGGGGTATGTTTTGGGTGGAGTCCCAATGCTAGTTGAGGCTAGCACTTTGTTTACTTTTGAAAATGTTCATAAGGATTATAGAAAGGTACAAAAATCAAATAAGAATGTCAGCAGTTAAAATGATTTAAAAAATCTAAGTTAAGTGACTGTTTAGGTTCCTCTTGGTTAAGCAACTGTAACAGTTGCTTGCTGACTTAATTTGCTGTAGCAGTCTCGTGGCTAGTCGAGTGGCACTGCTACTTTGCGACAACTTTGTCACATTCGTATAATCATTATATAAGCATTTTATAATAAGTAAATCAGTCAGGTGGGTTTAAGCGTCAAGCTTGTTTGTTATGTGGGTGGTGAAGTCAAAATTCAAGTTCTGGCCGAGGGTACTAGGATGTTTTTCCTGTACGGTTTTTCTTTTCTCTCTCCATGCAAATAAGGGTATATTTACTTTAAATTCTACCTATCCCATAAGTGGTATTAAATGTGTGTAGCCCAGACAGGTAGTAGGATTCAGTGAAATCAATTATTTAAAAAAATATGATATGGAACGCTTGTGGGTTATCAAAGGGGTTCAGATGGTCTCAAAAACCAAAATATGAGTAAACCCTATAAAAGGTTGGAAGCCACCTAGGTAAAGTATGTTAGTATTTCAAAACTTAATGAATACCAACTAACTTAAATTACTTTCAAGTTAAGGATATAGTACTTAAAAAACAAGTATTCCAGTTTGTGATGACACCTAATGATGAATATTCACTTGTTTACTGTATTATAAATTCATATATAGCAAGGATTCTAACCAGAAAAGTCACCACTTTTTTAGGGTTTAGACTTTTTAATTTCTAAAGGATAGATTAGGTCAGCATCTTTTATTAAAACTAGCACCTACATTAGCTAAAATACAGGATAATAAAACACACGTGAAAAGTCCACGCCCAATTTTTTTGGCCCTGATTCAAAACCTTGGCATCCCTTATAGATGACGCTCAAGCCTATCGCTTTGAACATTAAGTAGTGTAGCCAATAATAATTGAAAATTATGATCTAGAAGCATTCATTGCATATTTGTTTTTGTTATAATCAGTAAAGGGTTGGTTCAAAACTGTTTTGAGTATGTTCTATTATTTTGGTTTTCGGTTTGAAACTTTTCTTAGCTATATAAACCAATACAAAGCTATTTAAATTGTGTAACATAAATATACAAAATTCATCAACTACAAAGCCAAGAGAAAATGAAAATATTTTTTTTTATTTGGGGTATTTAACATGCACTTTTAGAACATAACTTACAAACTAACTTAATTCTAGTTACCCATTTCAGTGCCAGCATTGTCTAAGGCGTCACTCTCGCGAGAGAGTGGACTACCAATGATGGGGAGATCTGGGGTTCGAGTCTCGGCAGGGTGTACCGAGTTTTCCCCAAAATGGTTTTCCACTCTACCTATATGCACATGCGGGTACACTTTCTTTCAATTCAACCTTCCCCATCTCTAGCTCACTAGCATAATTAGTACATATGAGTATAGCCTGAACAGGTAGTAAGACGCGGCGATAAAAAAAAATAGATTCAAGATAACACACACAGTAAGTGACACCATTAATTGATCACTGAAAAGGGAAAAGATCCAATTCACAAATTTTTTTTTTTTGTCCATGCAAGAAATCAAACCTGGGACCCTTAATTTTAATGGTATTGGCGCTATCGACTTTGTTAAGGTGTTAAGACTTTTGAAAATTAGAATCAATATTTATTTTTGTAAACTATTAATTCAATTTATATAGATAGGAACCCAGACCAGACTTTTTTAATAGCTCGAATCAGTTCTGGTTTCTAAGTGAAGAACTGACAAAACCGTAGTACTGAATAACAAAACAGCCTCTTCTCTAGTTACAATGAAAGAATAATTATAGCAGGCTATAAATAGTATTAGAAAATTAAAACACCAAGCATGATATAAAAATAATAATCATAATAATAAATGATGCAGCAGTGAAGTAATTTGAGGCTACATTAACGTAAAAGCCAATAGGCCCTTCCTAACCTATAAACAAGTTTACTAAAGTTTGAAGTAGGAGTCTGCAAAGTCAAATTTTTCAATTCAAAGTGAGCTCGAAATGAATAAACTAAACATTCGCGAAGCCAAATCTATGTTTTAATATTTATTATAGTTGTTTTATGCACAAAAAAATTTATAGTTTTTTTTAATCCCTTTATGCACTAAAATCACTTGGAATATGTTATTGTACAATTGTTTGCAATATTTCGTTTTAATTCACCGGATAAAGTTATTATCACAGCTTAGAATTCAATTACTTTAAATTTTGTTCACATGAATACTAATTTGCAGCCCATATAACATCTCATGATGATAAAAATAATAGCTAATAATAAAAAAATTGCCGTAAATGGTTTTATTTGGTGAAGCTCTGTAATTGTCAAAGCGGATTAAAAAAATAAAAAAAGCAAGGTTGAAGCTATTATTTTTTACAAAGCCAAGTGAAGTTTCGAAGCTTCGCACACCCCTAGTATAGATTTAAAGGTGTGCCACACATCTGGGTTATCACAAAGTGAGACCAATCACTTCTAGTCTATTCCCAGACACCTGCACCATGTGCTTATTTAAAGTACATAGTCGAGATTCAAACTAGATACAGTTATAATCAAGGATTTCTGACAAAGTGTCAAGCAAAAGCAACTTTATAAATCACATGTAAGGAATGTTGGTAAATATTAACAGTCAATCACGCAACATCTATAAGGCTATATGACACAATAATTGAAAACATTTGTTAAAAACACACTAAGTCCGTCATGGCACAGGATTTGACAAGCTATTTAGTTTGACTTTTATAAACAAGATTGAGTATATACATACATACATACATACATAAAAAACACATAAAATATGTTATTGGTTTAATAACACTGAATGATTGTTAGGTTCACATCAATTAAATACACTTTAATAAAAAAATACTAAGAGTGTTTTTTTAATAGACTAAAAAAATATAATTCACCTTATTTAAAAAATAGATATATAATTGAGTAGTGTGAATAGTGTCTTTTTTGTTCAAACTAAAATTATGACTCTGTGAGTTAACTTAAATACAATAATATTCCTACACAATCAAACTAACTCTTAATATAGAATGTTTACAGGTTTAACTATTTGGAGAAAAATAAAACCTTTAATTAATGACACACTTAATACTTGATTATTTTCAATATGAAATGGTAATTGTGATAACTCATCTGCATAAAAACTGCTAGATATCAATTGACAGTATGTGAGTTTACCATTTTAGTTCAAAGTGGTTCAAAATAACCTTAATTAATGGTATAAGAACTCTAATAAAAATCGGATAAATGAAGTATAAAAAAATCTATATAATAACTTTGATCTGCTTTGGTGTATGCATGGTCTAAGGCGTCAATCTCATAAGAAACTGGAATGCCAGTAACAAGGAGATCAGGGTTTCAACCCTGATCGGGTGTACTGAGGGATTTTTTCCTAAATTGTTTCTGAATTATTTCCATAAAAATGAGGACACACTTTGACTCGATTAAACCTTCCTCATCCAAAGCAAAGTTGTATATTAGTACTAAAGCTCATACAAGAAGCAAGGCGTGGTGCTAAAAAAAATTATGAAAGGTAAGAAAAGAACTATATTTCCTTAAATTATTTTTCGGATATTATTTACTTTGGTGGAAAATAAATAATATGCAAATACTTTTAAATGGCATGACTACAATGGGAAATGGTGAAAGTTATTTTTATTGGATGGATTAAACATGTGTCTGTGGGTGTGTATGAGTGTGTGTGTTTGTATTTGAGTTCGTGGTTTAACCATTAGGGGGGTGTAGGGAGTCTGTACGGGGAGAGTACTTTAGTTGTAGCTTTATTTATCTGTCCATTAAGAGTATGAGTTATTAACAGCCTAAAAATAGTGAAAAGAAGGTAACATTTTAGATTAAGCGCTAACACATTAGCATGGAGAGGGGATTGTGAAAGTCAGCGTGATAAATTACATATGGACCACCTACCCCAACCAGTATTGAACCTTGACTCCCCTGTCAATTGGCAAACCAGTCTATTGCGAGGCTAGCACATAGGGCTGCATGTTTATCGGTGTGGGTCTCTAACAATATCAACATCCAGGTTATTCCTAGTGGCGGCAACAGTGTGGTGTCATAGTCATATTGACCAACTTTGCAGCTTACAAAATTTGGCAACATCTTCATAAGAAACAAGTCTAATTGAGCTACTCAAAAGCCAAAATGATCAATTCCATTTATTTGAGAAATTCGTGAATTTGGTACCCAAGTACGTGCGTGGCTGATGAGGAAATTTTCTTAGACCAAAATTACCCACTCCATAACTTCCATCAAGAGATGGCAGCACTGTGTATTGCTTCTGAATGTCGTTCATATGCTCACATCATGCATAACATCCATTTTCTCCACATTTTGTTTTGGGGATTTGATCATTTTGGCTTCTGAGTGACTCAATTGTAGGATACCCGTTTTCTAAACGTTGTTACCGCACTAGGTCAGACATCGTTGACAGGTTATTCTAGATCTGATGCTCGAAGTGCACCACGCAAAGACTCACCTGGCTAAGCGGTCGGATCCGGTCCTGGATGCTCTTCTCCGCCTGGAGTGCAGACGGCGGTGGGTGATCTGGCGTTGGCGGTTGTTGATAGTGGGTGGGGCTAGACGGGGCCGCCACCCCCTTCCGACCGGTTGGCGTTACGGCGGAACCCCTCCTCGCGGTGCCCAAACCTTCCTCCAGAAGGCTTTCCTGTGACGATTTGAGGGTGATGTATGCGCTCGACACAAACTTAGGATGGTTTTCGCCTTCAGAGGCTGCGCCTCCGGAGGCGGTCACCGAAGGGGAAGCCGACAGTGAGGAGTTACCCCCGGCCCAGGGCGCCTCGGAAGAGTATCTTATCGGTTCGTAGTTCTCGTACGCGCGATCAGTAGTATAGTGCCTTCGTAATTTCCGGCGTGGGTTTGTTGTCCTTACCGGGACATTCTCGTACATGGAGGTTATGGCAACCGGCTGATGCTGGCCGGCGTTGACTAGTTGAGGTTTCCTGTTCTCGTCAGACTCTTCCCCTCGCCCCCGCATCGAGAACCCCTGGGGGGAGTCGGACGTGTGAAGGAGGCTGTGTCGTAGCTTCATGTCCACGTACTGGTCAACGCTGCGACCTTGACGGAGAAGGGCGTCACGGCGTCCGGCGCCCGGATGCCCTTGCATCTCCTCCAGGTCACATTGGCTGCGGACGCCACTTCGCGCCAGGAACAGGTACTCGTAGGCGCTACTGCCCCCACCCCCAGAGCCAGAGAGGGAGCCTCCGTCTGCCGACATGGTCATGGTGGGCTGCAGGTGTGTGGGAGACACAGAGAGGTTCCGTCGGGGGGGTTTCTTAGGCGGCGTTGGCTGCAACAACCCAAACATTCACTGTAATTACCTAACATTACCACCAACAGCTGGAAACAATAAATGAGCTACTAGAGACGCAAAGTAAGTTCCAGACAATGAGAGGGACAGACTGAATTGTAAAACTAGCTTTTTTTTTAGTTTGGGGAAGATAAAATGTTAAAATCCATCATAACTTCTGGGCAGGAAATGTTCACTATGACAATACTTTCTCTACACAAGAAAGTAAAAGAGAAACCATGAGGTGCTCACCGATACTTTGCTATTTGACCCCGGGCTGTGCGCGTGACCTGCGACCATGGGCATGTATACACCACCCGTGCTTGATGTGGCGGAGCTGACACTCATCTGATCAGGGTCCCGGTGAGGGTGGTGATGGTGGTGATGGTGTTGATGGTATGGCGACAGGTCCTCAGACAGGTAACTACCGTCCGACAGGGTCTTAGGTACCGGAGGGCTCTGGTAGAACACCCCATCAGCCGTACTCCTATAAAGGGGGGAGAATAAACACGTGTGGTATTTTCACAAAATTGCTGATGATTTCCTTAAAAATTAATTCTTATTATCCTGCTACCTCTAACAAATATAGCCCATATAGGGGGAGGAGGGTACTGCAAACTAAACAGAAAACCATTTAGAGAAACCCACTCTAATTCACCTGATTGTGATTTGAACCCTAATTTCACCAACACCAGCTGTCTAGTTTTACACAAGAGTGACACGTTAAACAATAATACCACTGATGTGAGTTAAATAAATGTAATGTTATCAGATAAATTTTGTGTGTTTTTTTCTGCTTATGTTTGGTAATGTTGTTTTGAAGGTGTATAAGGGGAAAGAAATAGAAAGGCAAGAAGTGGAAATCGGGAAAACATTCAGGCATAGAACAACTGAATTAAATATAATTTTTTTTTTTTTACAAAAACATAAGAAAATATGTCAAATGTGTAATAAAGTAATATATTAAATCAAATAATAATCTCATTATAGTTTTATACTTACAAAGAAGACAGGACCGGCTCGAGGGCTTAATGTGCCCCAGTTGTAATCTGTACAG
>CABEEJ010000214.1:0-96436 GCA_901482245.1 Timema douglasi
TGGTGAGTCCAGTTTTGTTTACTCTTCGTGGTTGTAGAATTAGTGTTATTTTACTCATATTTTCTTCTTGCTTGTAACGTTGATGTTAAGCAACGTTACATTTTTAAATTTGACTATTTCCATGGACCACAAAACTTCGATTTAAAAGAGTTTTTTTCTCGAAATTCTAACAATTTTCTGACGTAGTCCTGCTGTACAATTTCCTATGGAAACGTTTTAAGAACAAACCAAACCATTGAGGTAAGATATATCCACTTTATTAATGTTCGCAAATATTTCTGCAGTAGGTCACAGCCTATGGTTTGAGTTTTAGAATAATTGTGATTTAAATAATTATGAAAAAAGAAATTTACGTAGACTGTGTGTCATAAATGGGAAAAAACCGAGATTCACGTATATTTGCAGCTTAATCTTCTTCTTCTAGAAAAGAAACACGCCTGTCGCCATTGTAGCTACTGGAGAAAATTTTATTTTATCTGATAAATTCCTTGTTTTGTCCCACAGCATCGAACACTTGTTCAAGTCGCTTGACTGAAACATTTTGTTCCAATCTAATTGTTTTGACCAGTGGGTAATCAGCCTAAGTGTCCCAAGTATGTGATTGACATCTTTAAAGATAATTACATTAAACAAGTTGCATTTAAAATATTACTGAGTATTTATAAACTAGATTAAATTATTAATCAATCATATAATATATTTTTAATGAACTTGAACCAAAATATATTGCCCGACGGGTGTATCAATTTTGTATTAGAAAATATTTTTAGAAACTTCAAAATGTTATTGCATTTAAAAATCATATAATAAAGAAACTCTGGTTTGACCTATTTTGTTAATTTGTTTATTTTTGGGCCAATTACCAATTTATCATAATATATTTCAAACTAACTGCTCTAGATGACAGTAATATTAATGCACTTTACTTAATTAACATATTGCATTAGGAACTCTAGATGACAATTGAACGACACCTAGTCCTATATTGAGGTAAAAGTATCAATTCCACCTCATTACACCCTATCTCTTTCAGGTCCATTCTAATGCTATCCTCACATCTATATATTGGTCTTCCTTTTGATATTTTCCCATTGGGTTTGCCAATAAATACCCGGAACACGGTTCTAGATTCTTCCAATAGCGCTGCATGTCCTGCCCACCATAATCTTCAAGATTGGTTTATCCTTACAATGTATTGTGATGAGTACATGGTATATAACACATTATGTGTGTCCTCCTACACAATCCCCTATTATTTTATGCGTTTTAGTAACGTATATTGAGTGAAAATAGAATGTATCTGTGATATATTTTTCAAGTTTCCTTCAATTTTTGAATCGTAAAAAAATACAATAAATAATATTGTTTTTATCTATTGGTGTTAACCAAAGTCTTTTGTAAAAAAATTATTACTTTCCGAAACATCCGTGAGCACCTAAATCTCTGTATATTAATAGATGATTTTATCAGTGAATTAGCAATAATTATAATGACTATTAGGAAATGTTTTAGCACACCTTTTGAAATATTGGAAATTTATCAATCAAACCTGTTACACAATCATTAAATCTAAGTTTTGAATTCTTCTATTATACCAAAACACAATTTGTGAGAGTACTTTTCAATTTAAAATTATTATAAACAAAATGAGTATAAAGAATAAATTGTAAATTGTTAAGATTTATGATTAGTTTGTTGAATTTCAAATGTAACATTAGAAAAGTATTTAAGTCATACAAAATAAAAGCTTAGCTTTTAGGTAATATAATACACTAACCCAACATTTAAATAAAATTGGCAAATGGGGAAAACGTAGCGAAAATATGTTCAGAAAAATCCTACATAGCTTACAAAACATACAAGATTATTTAAGATAATAAAAATTAATTAAGATTATTTTTAATTTATGTTTTCTTAAAGCATTATTTTTCAGATTCAAAGAAAATTATAGTTAATGTTTGTTACTTGTTTTATTATGACTTAAATGCAATATTTTTATTATTTGTAGTTATTTATTTAATTATAGAATATTAATCTAAGAGTTTATATATTTTTGAATATTTCCTCGTATCTAGGTCACTTTCATTTTAAGTGTGTTGAGCCTATTCAAAAAATCTTACTACACAATAGTATGTGCTTTTGTTCAATATGTACCAAGAGTATTTTAAGGACCGCATAAATGATGCTTTATACAACAAATGGTATAGTATTATATCAATATATATTAATATTATGTTATCAAATAATATCGTTTTTAGGTTATCTTCGGTTTAAATTGATTTTAATTGAATTGAATTTAAATTTTTGAAGATTTAGTCAAATATACTATTATAAATATATTGAGACAAATCTTTAATTTATAGTGTCCCTTTTTTCAAGTGTTAATATTGATGATATACATATATTGTGAATAATACTAAATTTTGTATTCCGTATATTCTAATCATTAAATTAAACTAATTAATTCTTAGTATAAAGATCTATTCTAGCTCAGGAAATCAAAGAAGAAATCATTTCGCAATATTTTCTAGCCACAGCCATAAAATTATTAACATAAAGCAATATCCGTAGGTAACAGATGTACCTTTAAGACAAATTTTCTTTTCCTATGACTCCCTAATTATATCCTATGTATTTGATCACATCAACAAGTCCACTCATGTCAAAAACGTCACAAATAATACATAATATTTATCTTCATTATCAAGAAAGTATTCACTCAACAAATCTAGATTAAATAATATCGAAAAAGAATGAGTAAATAGTAATTCAATAGTGAATAACAGTCCGCCAGTTAACTTTGATATAAAAATAGATCTGGGTTTTTAGTAAATAATCACAGGGTATTGAGCCATTAATAAATTCTTCAAACAAAGTAGTAATATAACTAGTTTAAAATAAATATCGTTGTATCCGTGTGATTAGATTGCATTTAAAAGCATTGATGATGCATCTAATTTCCCCATATTCACACGAGATAAAAAGGTTAGGTGTCTATTGTGGATCTGTTGGCGGCGGACTGAGTTTGAATTGTACACAATAAATAACTCGTGGTTACAGTGGATGAAGTAGGGCAGGAGGGGGAAGTATGTGTCGGCAGCTATCATCAAGTATGTATGTGTTTTAATCATGGGATGGTTTCTTGGAGTCAAGTAGTATATACATTATTTTGTACTGTCTATTGATTATTCTAACACATAGTCATGTTTGAAAGTTCATGCAGAACATTTCGTTCTTAGTCTTGATTCTGTTATTTATTTATATATATTGCTTTTTTTTGTTAGAACTCAGGAGTGTCGAAAGTTAATTCAGAACAGTATGTTCTTTGTATGTTTATTTGTTGATTTTACATTCTCATATATTTTTTGAAACTCAGTTAAATTTTATGGTGCAGCTTAGTGCTTGGAGACAGTTTTCAAGTCCTTGCCTTTTCTGAAGATTTGTCAATATGCTGGTGACTTGTAGTTTTTGTTTAGTTCTCTTTATGCTTGGCTAACCACTTTCATATTGCCGTTTTTGGAAAGCAGCTTTATAGGCGTCTTCTTTCAATGACTGCACAATCTTGAAAATATTAGTCTATTTATTCCACATGCGTAAGGTGAGCTTGTGGCTCCAACATTTCACGGCATTGGTTGTTCGATGTCTCAGACCTGCGATGTTCCACGTTTTGATAGGGATGTTGTGACTCTGGACCCACTGGTCAGTGAAATAGTCCAAGAACATTGATAGCCTGTAGTTTTGAGGAGCCTCTGCCATGATAATCATCCATCCTTCATCCATGTAGTATTGAGGGATCCGGGATAATGTTGTACATATCTTAAGCGTTTTGCGAACAGATTAATTGTTTTGAAGTCCAATGTCCATACATAAGCTTGAATTTTTCACCAACGGGACTGGGTAAAATGAAAGAGTAAGATATTTAAGCGTTTGGTAATCCTCATTCATAATTTACATAGGCGACATCTCAGATTTAATCTTAATCATCTGGGTTCCACTGTAGATAACTGTTTCTGATTGATCGAAAGAGTCTACTGTATGTGCTCACTGTTTAATCATATTCCAAGAAATTGGAAGTGTCTGGCAGTGCCAATATATCTTCTGGAAAGTGGATTTCCTCACTTCTTGGGGAATTCTGCTAAGTTCTCGGTGCTGTCCTTCAAGTTCGCACGCTTTACCTTTAACGTTTTTGTTATTTTGACATTGTAGTAACAAAGTGTTAGCCCTGAGTGTAGGTATACTTCATTTCTTCTCTGAAAAATTCGTTCATGGGAACCAACCCTTCAGCTTTCACGCATTTTCGACAATTTTCCAATCTCTTCTTAACCTCAATATATGGCACTTCTGATACACAAGTGGGTAGTGCCGTTTTCAACATAATTATTTTATCACTACTGATTTCAATAGTAGTGTTTACCTATCCACGGCACTTCTCCTTCTTCTACTTGACACACATTCGATGTTAGGCCTATGTTGAAGATACTGGTAACCGTAAGTGATTTGACTAGGTTTCCCCTTCTTATTCGTAACCAGTGTAACTTCACCAGCACTAATATTGACCTATGTTTCACCATCTAACTTCTCTGGTCAAATGAAAGGAGGTCAATAACGACTCGTAGCTAGGCTTCATCTGCTCTGATGATCTTGATGTTTACAACAAGCCACCCTCTTCACTCTTCTCCATAGTTTAAGGTCTCTTTGACCTTTCTGAACACCCCGATTTACACACTCACTATACTTGTCCTCAAAGAACACTAAATAGGGCTCTCCTTTCCCAACACGTCCGCAGCCAATACTTAACGTATAAGAAAAGTAGTAAGCTACCTCGAGGTCTACTCTAAACACGAAATTTATTTTAACTTATGTAACGTATTTGACGTTCACTTTCTGAATCTATTGATTATATAAGCTCAAGAGAATTTCTATGAGCGAGATATAAATAGATTACCAATTTACGGGAAATATATTTTCATGTACCTTCCAGGGCTCTTTACATGACACTTTTGAAATGGGGACCGAAGGCTCTACTTACTCTCTGAACGAAGATGTGTCATGGAGTTTTATCGCTTGATAAAAATCCATAGACTTCAGCTGGGTTTGAACCTACGAACACCTGACTCTGAAGTGATCACTTTAAACCAAGACCACTGAGGTAAACATAAAACTTGTTCGGAATCCAAACAACCTTTTCCTAAATGTAATTAACACATTCACATCACTAACCATCGTCCTAAATTTTATTGTTTATTTATTAGTACTTTCAAAAACCAGGGCAGGGCTATAGATGACTTAATGTAGGGAATAGGAATTAAAATTCATCTTCATTAACTTGGATAAGGTATGTGGGGGAAAAACACTATGGTAAATAATGTGTGGAAAGTCAATCATGTATGTAAGGTCAAACTCTTTGCATTCGTGTGATATTCGTGTTTCGACTCCTACGTCAAGTGTAATCCAGTGTTTTGTAAGTCTGATGTTTCTTAGACAATGCGGCGTAACAAACGGCGCGTATTTCTTCACATTTATTACTTCAATTTATGTATTAACTTCTTCCTTCCACAGATCTGTGGATATGTTACTAAGCGTGATACTTTAGGTTAAGTTAGCTTGTAAATCTATCAATTAATAAAATATGCGTGTTTATAAAGTGCACGTCATAAACTTCAACAAAAAAAAACTAAATCTCAATTTAATTTCTTCACCATACACTCTCGACGTTATCTTTACAACCTCTCCACGGTTATTGCAATAAAAGTTTATAGAATATAAGTCTTGTGATTAGAATTTTATGTTATAAACTTAATTTTTTATAATATTACATAAAATATTCACCTAAAATATAAGGCATACAAATTTATCGAAAAAGGGAATTTTCTATTTTTTTATTATTATTTAGCACCGTGTATGACTATCCATTTGGATTATAAGCCTACGCTCAAGTACTATTTAGACTAATTGATTATGAATCGGATAGGTTTAATTTAGAATAAGTGAGCCCACATTTGCGTAGAAGGGTAGTGGAAAACCTTTTAGGGAAAACCACGCAAGTTAAATTGATAGATACCTTGATCGAACCTTGATCTCCCCGTCCTTGGTGGTCTAGCTCAAAACTAAACTAGTGCGCTGGCCAACTACGCCATCGGGCGGGTAGATTTCTATTTTGATATTGAGAAGAATGGAGAGGGAAATGATGCCCTTGTGAATGTTTGATATGGAGGTGGGGGTAGGAGCCCGAGAGGAAGACCAAGAGATAGATGGGTGAAGGGAGTAAGGAGGACTGTGGAGGAAAGAAGAAATAACTGGTCCAAGGTGGAGGGAGAGAGGAAGACCAAGATACAGATGGGTGAAGGGAGTAAGGAGGACTGTGGAGGAAAGAAGAAATAACTGGTCCAAGGTGGAGGGGGAGAGGAATACCAAGATACAGATGGGTGAAGGGAGTAAGGAGGACTGTGGAGGAAAGAAGAAATAACTGGTCCAAGGTGGAGGGGGAGAGGAATACCAAGATACAGATGGGTGAAGGGAGTAAGGAGGACTGTGGAGGAAAGAAGAAATAACTGGTCCAAGGTGGAGGGGGAGAGGAATACCAAGATACAGATGGGTGAAGGGAGTAAGGAGGACTGTGGAGGAAAGAAGAAATAACTGGTCCAAGGTGGAGGGAGAGAGGAATACCAAGGGACAGATGGCTGAAGGGAGTAAGGAGGACTGTGGAGGAGAGAAGAAATAACTGGTTCAAGGTGGAGGGAGAGAGGAATACCACGGGACAGATGGCTGAAGGGAGTAAGGAGGACTGTGGAGGAAAGAAGAAATAACTGGTCCAAGGTGGAGGGAGAGAGGAAGACCAAGATACAGATCGCTGAAGGGAGTAAGGAGGACTGTGGAGGAAAGAAGAAATAACTGGTCCAAGGTGGAGGGAGAGAGGAATACCAAGGGACAGATGGCTGAAGGGAGTAAGGAGGACTGTGGAGGAAAGAAGAAATGACTGGTCCAAGGTGGAGGGAGAGAGGAATACCAAGAGACAGATGGCTGAAGGGAGTAAGGAGGAGTGTGGAGGAAAGAAGAAATGACTGGTCCAAGGTGGAGGGAGAGAGGATGACCAAGGGACAGATGTCTGAAGGGAGTAAGGAGAAGTGGTAATTAAAGGAGGCGGCGGAGAAGCTGATGTTTGAAACGGACCCAGCCACTGGCTGGAAGCTCTGCGTGATGATGATGATTATTGTGTTTCAACACTTCTTCCACTTGAACCCACGAGCTTCGGTTTGTGTTGATAAGTCATGGAGTGCTTTAGACCACAGGTTTTTAAATTGTAGGTCGTGACCTTTCCAGGGGTCGCTAAAAGTACTCTTGGGGTCACATAAATTATTTACAAACGAGATTAAGTAAACTATTTATTTTATGACTATTGAAATTATAATACATTACAATCTTTCATTCTACGTTTGTTTAATTTATTGATTAGAAAAAACGTCGTGGTTTATAATCACACCAACATAATTATAGTAATCACTAGAATGATTTACTAAGTCAAACTAATGACTTCCACTTATTTAAAATAGAAGTTGTTTAAACTGTATTTATTGTATCAAAATAACTGGCCCTCATTTTATATATAGTGAGGATTACAGTTGGGCCACGAACTCCTTCTTGGGTATTGATACTCAGCTCCGGCTGTTGTGGCGCTCTATTTAGGATGGTTTTAAATGTTTTCCCAAGCCGAGTGAAAAGCACCCAGAAAGGATAGTTAAAGCCGTGTACACACCTAAAGAACGATCGTGAACTGAACAAAGAAAATAAATGGTATGGAACTATGCAAAGATTTCCTCACTCTATTGTTTAATAATAGAGATATATACTCAAAATTAGTGATATAATAAACACTTGCGAACCCAAAAATAAATTGAATTGCCACTGTTTTTCTATTACCTCTCTAACAAGCGGCTTTTCTCTCTCCTGATTGGACAGGCATTGCCCGCCCCCCTCCGCTCTTAATTGCTTGCCAGCATGGATAGATGATCTCACCAAGAAACAACATGTTTGCTTATTTGAGCTAGGTTAAAGTGTTGGTGTATTCCATGCAAGACTGTAAGGGTCGGGGGTTCAACCCCCCCCCACACCCCCCACAAAACTTTATGAACAAAATATATATATATATAGATATATATAGATATATATGGCTTTATGTATGGTTCTAACTTTATCAAAGTTAAGATATAAATACAAATAAGGGAGCTGTGTTACCATAAACAGTACTTCAGAGAGCTTCTAGAGGTGTTAAATATTTATCAATTTCCCTAACCTTCGGCATTTTGGGGGTTATTTTACTATGAAAAACACTATACTTCAGAGAGATTCTATAACTGATTATAATTAGGAATTTTTTCTAGCTTCCAGTAATAATTGTAATAGTTTAGTAGTGTGGGAGGTTGAGCTAGGGGGTAAATAAACCTATTGATAATAAAAAAGAGCCTTAATAAAGCTGGATTACAAGGATCTGACTTCTCATTTAATAAAGTCACATTCTTCAGGTGAGTCTTTCATTGGTATAGTTTCTATACAGTCCCCTTCTAGGTTATGTTGGCTACCAGATTGTCCATTGGACCTCAAGACCGCGAATGGTTATTTATTGAACATTCTAAAACATACCATTGACCTGGTTTTCATTGTTGTTATAACCTCATCTCTTAGTTACGCTTGAAATCGCAAGTTAATTGTCCCTGTAATTGATTCATTTATTTAAATGTCATTGTTGTCCTAACCTTTCTCCTTGTAAGGCTTGAATTTACAAGTTAATAACTCCAATGATCGTTTTATCTCGTAAATTAATACGAATCCATATAATCGCCTAATAAAGTTGGTAGACTCACTTTGGTGGCCGCATGGTCTAAGACGTTACTCTCGCAATATACTAGACTGCCGATAACTGGGAGATCGTGGTATGGTCCCTGTCGGGTGTACTGAAGGTGATTTTTCCTAAATGATCCACACATTTCTCCACGCAAATGTGTGTACACTTCCTCAAAATTAAACCATCCACATCCCTAAGGGTGTGTACAGAAAGAAAGCAGGCTGCTTGCTTACCGATTTCCAGCGCGTCTGGGTGTACATAAAGGACTCAGATGTAAGCCTAAAAACCTGACAGTTGTCACTATCTATTCGCAGCGTTAATATGTCTATTTCATACATATACTGATAAAGAGATTTTACTTCTTGACAGCGTTGATCCAAAATTTAAAAGAAAAAAACTGTATTCAGTATTCACCCAATAAACCGTTGTAGGAAAGATTATGGCGAAAATAATTTTTTAATGACATGAAGCAAGACAAAGAATTCTTTCAATACACGACACCATTTTAGATAAAGAAGGTTTTGACCAACATCCAAATGAAGTGTGTTTTGAATCTAATCAAAGGAACAAAGGCAGCTTACGTAAAGACCATCTAAATTTAGCTTGAAAAATTAAATATATTTTCATAACATTTATTTCTTTAACGAAAATCTGGAATAGGCAGTATAATTTTGAAGGGTCATCAAGGAGACAGTTTATTTATACAAGTTTTAATTAAACTTCAATGAGTTTTATCAAGTAATATATACAGCGCACATACAAATAAATATATGTTTATATGTACAGTATGTATATATATATATGCAATATACATACATAGGACGTCTAGATAACACACGTAATTACGCTTTTAATATCTACAATATCTCTCGAAAAACACACATCGGTGCCGACAACTAAACAATAATTAAATGTTAATTCCAATAAACTTTGTAACTCTCCCGTTACGGGCCCCTCGTTTGGACGCCTATTGTAATGTTACTAATTAGTTGGTTCCACGTTGGGCCGCTAATTGTTATGCTACTATGATTCGAAGTCTATTGCTATGGGTCCACGTTGTGCGCCTATTGTTATCTTACGTAATAGTTATTATTATTCCCCGACATTGGGCTTCACTTTTTGTGATAGAAATAAATAACGTCAGATAAAGTTGATATTAGTCCATTCAATGATAGTAGCATTAATAATTTGATAGAAAAATGACCATGTTGACTAGCGCCGAGCACACGTCCGTCCGTGAAAATGACTTGACACCACAGTAAATTCTGAGATTACATCACTCGTAATATACTAAGTCCAATGGAACTTACTAGAATGTTTAGTTCGCGAAAACGTATAGAAGAACACAGAACTGCCTAGAACCGGACACTGCATCAAATTTAACATCTACACTATTCTGGGGCGTTCGAGAGCAGTAAGTTAAGTTTTAATACACTTTTACATTCCAATTTTGACTCAACTTTACGTCACACACTGAAGTTAGTTACAGTAGCTGATACCTCCTAACTTCAAGGCATGAACTTAAAAACAAGAAATAACTAATAATTTCCTAGTTAGAATCTGGTAAGTATCATATCCGAATAATTAGAAGAAGACTTGTTTTAAGCGCCAAGTAATAAAATATAAAATTCAAATGATAATAAAAAATGTATATATTTAAGAGTAAAATATTGTCAATGCTTTCAAATATTCTTTAGGGTCAAATCAGGGACATTACAAGTGTCAATACCAAATTTGAGCTCTCTATGACTCAATTTGTTCTTTGCATCCACTATCTTGTATCCTGCATCTACTATTTTTCAAATTTTTTGGAATATTTTCACAAAGCTTGTATGCCCCATGGCGTTACAGGGACTATGTTATATGCTCCATGAAGTTACAGGGATATGTTGTATGCTCCATGGTATTACAGGGATATGTTGTATGCTCCATGGCGTTACAAGGACTATGTTATATGCCCCATGGAGTTACAGGTATATGCTGTCTGCTACATGGTATTACAGGGATATATTGTATGCTCCTTGGCGTTCGTTACAGGGATATGTTGTATGCTCAATGGCGTTACAGGGACTATGTTATATGCCCCATGGAGTTACAGGTATATGCTGTCTGCTACATGGTATTACAGGGATATATTGTATGCTCCATGAAGTTACAGGGATATGTTGTATGCTCCATGGCGTTACAAGGACTATGTTGTTACGCTCTGACAAAATAAGACGCATCTTGTTTATGTGGGTATGCCACACTACAAATTTTAATCCGAGGCTTATTATAAGGGTATATTAAGTAAATTTCCTAAATATGTTATGTCAAAAGGAAATTTTATTTTTACATTGATTTGTTGACTTATATTATTGATGTGGAGTGTAGTATAACCCGTAAAGCCCAAACGGGTAAAAATAATACTAATACTACTACTAATAATAATACTTAGCACCGCGTCTTACTAACCAATCGGGTTTTAAAGTGTCGGGAAAAAGTTTAAAACCCCCTAATAAAAACACAATTTTTCCCAATTTCAATATTTTTATTTACTCAGAATATTACAAAAAATAGTTTGGGTTGTATTATAATGTTTAGTAATCAATGGGACCCAGAAAACTAAAAAAAAAGTTTACATTTCCATGTTTTGAAGTCAATAGGAAACCCTCTAGCCAAGTAGCATGCTTAGATCCTGTCAGCTTCATACATTTTTTACGCGTCACTTTTTGCCATAGGCTTTGGACTGCCAGTCTAAGTTTTGCTCCATTATTAGGCTTCTGCTTTGCCAATTGATATGCCATTGTGTTCCATAGATTTTCAATTGGGTTGAGGTCTATACTACGTGATTATCAGGGAAGTAGCTCAATGGACTAGGTATTAAACCATGTCCTTATTGCCTTGGACGAGTGGCATGGGGCATTGTCCTGCTGGTAGATGTAATTCCTCAAGGAGTCTATGTGCTGAAAGAATCATAGTTTCCTGCAGTTTCACAATATTTGTCACTGTTCACAGCATCATTCACAACCTTATAGTTTCCAGGCCTCTCTGAAGTGATGCAATCCCAGATCATGATTGCATCACCACATTGTTGGACTGCATGGGTGACACAGGCCGGCTGAACATTTTCTCTTGATATCCTGTGAATCCTAACCTTATGTCGAGGAAATAGTTCAAAGTGGCACTCATCTGATAAAATTACTTTCTTCCAAGATTCTTTAAGGCACCCTAAAAGTTCCTGGCAAAACTTAAGAAGTTTTTTTTTTGTTTCTCATTTAACAGAAGTTTGCAGTGCAAAATAGGAACCAAGGATTGCTTCATTCAAACGATTGCACACAATTCATTCAGTTATGTTAAGATTATCAGAGGAAGACTTCATTTCCTGATAAGATCATTGCAGTTATCATTTCTATCTTTGTTACAAAGCTGCTGCAGCCTACAGTCTTATATTAAATATGCTTTCCTCGGACAGCTTGCCCTAGGCAAGTTGGTGTTGGTTCCAAACTTATTATATTGCTTGATTGTTTGTTGCACACATGTTTTACACCCTCAAACAATATCAACAATTTGTCATTTTGACTTTCCAGCCTTCATTAACCCAATGATTTTTCTCTTAATTAGATCTGGTACTGGTTTACTGGTTAAGGTTTTTAATTTGGGAACTGCAGCTCTAATGGAGTGTAACATTACGTCGTATAATGTTACAACTGGACCACGCCCCATATTGACGTAAATGGATGTACCGCATCAAATCATACTACCCGCTCCAATATATTCAATTAAATTTAGGATCCCTACAATAGTATTTTTCGCTGTTGTAGTTTTTGTAGGCTAATAAGACATACTATAACAATGCTGGACAATATGTTTCACGACTCAATCCAAATCAATGTAATAATCTGTTCAAGCACTTACAATATGAATCTTCTTTCAATAGAATCCTGCTAGGCTGAACGACGCACGGGAATCCAAGACCGGCGACTGGGGCAAGAGAGTCCGGTGTATCAACAACACTCGTCCCGACAATCAAAATGGACTAGCAAGTAATGAGGGATGAACTACCACCGCCTGCTAGAGGATACTTATGTATCTGACCTCTGACGGATGGAATAAGAACCTCCTACAAAACATCGGGTGATTGGAAATGTTGCTAATTTTCCGATGGAGTGAGAACTATCAACAAGGATCTACGTGACTTTTTGCAGGCATCGTGACGTCACCGCGTGTGTTTTTGTATCCCCACCATAACAACGAAATCCCTATATAATGGCTGTGCAAGCGTGCTATGATGGACTATTCTACGATCAACGATCGACGACAGACCATTGTCATGGACCTGGACAATGGCTGGAGAAATACTTGTAAAATGTATCAAAATCGTCGCTTAGACGAGAGTAGTTATGAACTCTAACTTCTTGATCAACTATAAACTCTTTGCATATAATATTCTGTTTCAAAATCTAACGTAATTATAATTTAATCGTCAATTTATTTTAAATACTCTATCTTTAAATGTCACCGCTCGGGCGCTGGACTTGTGCTTATGTATTTATTCTCGTAAATATCCTCAGTTGACATGTTAATATTTAATTGTTTGGAATTGTAGAGTATTCCCGTTTTTTTTGAAGTAACTTTTCATATTTAAAATTATGGTTTAAATTAATGTAACGTGAAGTAACTTTTTATTGGTATTTGAATTAGGATAACTTTAATTTTTTGTAACGTAAGTTATGTTTGAACAGCTAAAGTTTGTTAGTTGATGGAACTGTGTGTCCCATATTCTCTGTCAGATCGGATAGTCCCGTGGGAGTTTGGCTTAGGTCTGGTAGTCAAACCATCACGTTTTGTAAACACTGTTGTGTGGTCGTCAAATCTAAATTACTTTATATTTATGATATCGTTTTCTGTGAATTATGAAACCTTTAGAACCATATCAAGGTGCCCATTAGGCCCTTATAATTGAGTATCGCATTTAAATATATACGCTGTGGTATTGTCTCATATAGACTGGTCTATCCATATTATGATGGATTTCATGTTTCCTTTTGTTAAAACACTTGCGCAAATTTAATGATATAAAGTTGTTTACTTCGAGTATAATTTCCAACAGAACTCATTATGATATAATGATACCATGTACTGTTAACTGGGCTTTGTCTTTCAATTGAATAAACTGCTCATTGTTGAATTTACGTTTTTCTATAATATCCTTTTATCTTGTATGTTAAGTTCATCCTCTCCCTTTTATTACTTTCACTGGTCGGGTAGTATTAGGACTCAGAGAGGGTGCAACAGGAGATACGCTTTATCTTTGCTCTCTCACAATCAACTGTTGCCCGATCTCCTCTCTTTCTCAGTTATGTTGGAAGGTGGTGTTCTAGTGTAAGAAAGAGCTACTGGAAACATCCCCTAGCCATCGTTTCGAAACTTATCTCATATTTGAGGGGAGATTGACCACACAAAAACGTGAGTGTGTTGTATCTCACTGTTCAGTCGGCCCTTGTATCTTTCCTCCGCACTTGCACTGGCCGTGCCACCCACCCCCTCTACTGTCTGAACCCCTCCACAGTCCATGTTCACACTTTCTAAGTATATGGTTATAAAATCCCAAGACTTACAAATTAACTTTGCACATAACATTATTATTATTTTTAAATATCCAACCGTAGTACTAGAAATTTATTAAGTTATACGATTCTTTGAACGAACTCTTTGTTTCTTGTTTCAAGTGATTGTATGACCTTCATGCTAATTTATATCTACATCAAACACAAAATTGTGACCATATACCGTTAATTTATCAAAGTCAAAGAGGAAGACACAGTTTCAACAAGTATATATTCTTCTACAGTACCGGGAATTGAACTTGGGGTGTTCAACTTGTTAGATTATTATTATTAGCATCGCGTCTTACTACCCATTCGGGTTGTACGCACTTACGCTAATGCGTAATGGTAGGGTGATTGTGAGATGAAATGGAGGACCTACAGTTTAACGTGGGATCCGAACCACGGTGGAGGACTGGCATTCCCCACATTCACAAGATGTATTGTCAGAGGTGAAGGAAGGTTTTGGTAATCAGATAAATCTGTGCCGGGACCGAGGATTGAACCCCGGCCACCAGCATAGAAGTCTGACACCTTACCCCTAGACCGCCAGGTCACCAACTTGTTAGATAAGTGCACTAACGACTCTGGTATGGTGCCAGACAAAAAGATTGGCGTGTACACAAATACGGTTTAAAATAATACGTTTAACTACGATATTATTAAAGCTTTAATCTAAAACCTAGTAATGAGAAGAGTTGGTTGAAGGAATTGCACCTGATGTATCTTAGAAATGGAGTGCGAAACTCTCGTGCGGAAAAGTATAGTGATAAATCACATGTGGAAAACTATAGTTATCAATCATCTGTGAAAAACTATGGTGATAGATAACATGTGAAAAACCATGGTGATAAATCACATGTGGTAAACCATATTGATAAATTACCCACGGCTATTGATCATAGCTTATAAATGTAGCGTGTCAACCAAATGGATGAACAGCTACAAGAAAATATTTAATATTTTGGTGATTGTGTGCAAGATAGAAATTATATCAAATATATTTAATATAACTGTCTCTAAAGTTATATCTTCTGATCTACTAAAGTTACTTATCGTCTTACCTTCTAACACGTGGTTGGTTAAAAATATTGTCTTTTGATAGTTACGGTATTAAATATCAAAGAAGACTAATATTATTGTGTTTATGAACAAAATACTGTAACACTTCGCTTTTCCCGGTGGATGATACCTCATAGACTTACGTACGCCTGCCACGTGGTCTACGCACACAAAAAATGTAAAAGAAAACATATATATCCTTACTTCTCATAAAAATAACAGTGGATAGTAAATAAGTAAATCAATACAGATATATTTTGATATAATATACTTATGTACAAGCTCACCCCAGCCAGATGTCTGCAGATATCACTCTTTTAAAAAACACGAAATTGTCTGTCATGGCCGGCTCGCGTGTGCCGTGGCTAGCTCAGCTAGTGAAAAAGAACTAAAGGTGGGAGATTGACTCCAAGACCTGTTGCGCACACAGTGATACTGGTGGTCATTTGAAGAACTTGTGATTTGATTCATTTGTTTCCCTTTTCTTCCCACTTTCATCCTCCTTTGTTTCAGCTTGTTTTTACATATTTTATTCCCCATTCCTTCTTCTTCTTGTCCTAGCCAGGTTGAGTATATATATATAGGCCAGCCAGAGATTTCAAATCAGAGAAAAGTTCCACAGCGAGTTGAGACAACCAGGAATATTCGCCCGGCACCTACACGAAGGAATCATGGAGACTGTGGCGTCAGATTCACCACCTTCAGCCGTGACAATAGGATAATGGGTCACCCAACCCTACTCGCCGTGAACATGGACGACGGATACCGCGGTATTAGTATCCAGTCATCTCCACCAAGTCTTGGACTCTAGTAAAGTTGTTTAATTATGCAACCCTTTTTTAAAGAGAAATTATATTTTATTATTTAGAGAGAAGCCAAATTTTGTTTTAGGAATATATCAATTAGAATGTGTGTTTTTTTTGTTTAACTAATATGGTATCTCAAACTTCAGCATAGAAGTTTTGCTAAGTTAATTTATGTGTCATTTGGCACGGTTCTTACATAAAAAGCCTCTGGCTTAGAATGTTATCTAGTTAGGCGACTTAGTCTAAGTCGCAAGTCAATACAGCTTTGTACCGGATTAATCATGGCGTCCTAAACGTCATGAACATTAGTTTTTATTGAGGGCTACCACCAGGATGTCTTTTTCTTTTACCCTTTTTGGCTCAGTTAAAAGTGATACAGATTTTCTAGCAGCATATTAGCTTAATGGCGCGACCCAAGGAAATTACCCTAGCTTCATTGCGGGGTCCGCGCAAATTATTCTATTTTTATATTTGCCTTTGACTAGGCTTTTAATTTAGTATTGGTATTAATAGATATCAACGTACTATATTATGCTCTGGCAGTACCATAGGGGAAAATGACCAGCAGTAGTACTTTAGTGACACCTGTTTCATAGCCTTCAATTAGCTGGATTTATCAGCTGAGGATCCATCAGGTTTGATGGATACCTGTTAATATTCAACTCTACTGAGTGAGACTGTGTAAATGTTATATTCTTAATTTGCTCTTTGCTAATTGTTCTTTAACTCCCTATTATAGAAACGCTTTTCACTGTGACCAGTTTTGAATTGGTACACCATGCGTCAAAATATGGTCTGGCGACTGTACTGCCTTGGTACTACCAATAATCTCTCTAGTCCATTTGTATTGGAAGAAAGTTTATTCACGCTGATATCCCTGTATTCATGTGAAATTTGTATTTTTGACATTTGGTCTAATTGTTTTCTATAATAAATCTATTTTGTTAAAGAGACTCTGTTTTTCTAAATATTATATGTACCCTAAAGGACAAATTGGTACAAAATAAATATGATAAAATGCTCTCGCAATAGCGTGGTTTGTGGATTAAAAAAGACGCAGCGATAGATCGTATTTGGAAGTTCGTATTTTGATCGTTAATTTTGATAAAAAAAATTAAGAGATAAGCCTGAAATACATTTACCAAGTTAAACAAATTTTCTTGACTCAGTATTACCACTTTCGGAGAGAGTCACGAGATAGCGTCATATAGGGACGATTATATTATTATGTGGGTTGTAGACTTTATCTTGATATTAAGAAATTTAGACAGCGTAAAATATATTAATTTATTCCAAAATAATCCATTAGTATAGTCGATATTATCTCTAAAAAAAATCTTAGAACTATTTTTATTTATTTATCTAGGCTAGCATGGCTTAATTACAGGTAGTGCTTTTTTAAGCACCATGTATTACTACCCAATTGGACTAGTAACATATATACTAATTACACTAATGGGTTTGGGATGAGGAAGTTGGAATTTATAGTATGTGTATCCACATTTTCGTGGAGAAAGAGTGGGGAACTATTTAGGGAAAACAATTCTCAGTACACCCAACCAGGATCAAACCACGATCTTCCCGTCCTAGGTAGTTTTGTATATTGCGAGGGTGACGCCTAATCCCATATAGCCATCAAAGCCGACTAGATAGTGCTGATAACATAAATCTTATTTGTAACTGAGCTCATTATATTATACAATTAATACAAATCTAGACCCTAGAACTGTGCATGTGTAACTAAGCCCGATGTTATATGAGTATGTTAAGTTAATTTAAAAAAAATTATGAATAATCTATAATATTAGAAGATAGAAATGATATACTTCATCAAAATAAAACATCTAATATCTCTAATTTTTTTAGCGACAAGCCACACCTAGCTCTATAAAGATCACAAATACAATATACGTCAGAACGTTTAGAAAATATTCATCTGTCGGCAAGGGTCGACTATACTATACTATAGTGATAAATCTGACCTCGGGGTGTAGTGGTCAGTGCACCAGCCTAGGGGTTCAGATTTCAATTCCTGGTACCTGGAGTATTTTTCTCTCAAGAGGAATTGTCCCAATGAATGCCAGGGGTTACTAAACTAGGCTTAAATTAGGTTAAGACACACACCGGCAATATACCTCCATATTCACTATTATCACATCATCCCATTACGGGGAAAAAGATTGGGAAGGGAATATAACATAGTATAACAAGAGCTAGTAGTGTTTTTAAAATAGTTCCCATTGAAGTAGGTTAGAATAAAAGTTCCCTAATTTTAGTCAGGAGTGCTCGCCACTCACCCTGTTCTGACGATGATTCCTTGGACTGTGCCACTATACAAATAGTCTTTTTTTTTTATACCTATGCGTGCAAACCAATATTTATATTTTTTGAAACACATTTTAAAGTGTACTAAGGAGAAATATATTATTTGGGAATCAATCAATGTGTTATGAAAGTATTATATTTATAAAAGGTGTCGAAGATAATTGCATTAAAAAATAAACAATCTGGTAAGATAGACTTGAAACATTATTAATTATATTATAAATAATAATGGTCAAATACATTTTATCATCAAATCTTTTGTGCCAGTGAAACAAAACATATTAAAATAAGACATATTACTTTTAAAATCATTAGGCACATGAACGAAGGTGAACTATATTGTTATTATATATAGTTTTGTATTATTCACTCAATATTTTAATAAACCTACAACTGATGATTTTGTATAGTAATTAATGTAGAAAAAAATAATTAAAACTAGTGTTTGAAAGAAATTTGAAAAAAGGTGAAAATTTAATTAGTTATTAAAATTAAAATGTTGTGGTTTAAGATTAATGATTCTTAATGGTAGTTTTCTTCCTACCTGTGTTGATACGCCACGTAATCAACCATCATTTTGACGACTGGTTTCGAGATAATTCTACACCATTCTCAGATTTTTAATAAAGAAATACAAACTATGTTTAACCAACAACGTAATTGTTAAGGGTAGGTTCCAATGGAGTGTAACATATTATTCAAAAACAGCCAGTAAATAAAAATGGGTTTTTTGAGAATATCAACATTTTGGGTAATTTATTGGTATATATCTAATGCATTAGGATGATAAATTAGTCTATAATTTATATAACTCATATCTCAAATTTTTACTTTTTCTCATATAAACTAAATAAATTAATAACGAATTATTTATCTAATATTATTCTAATTCCTTGTCGTATAGAATAAATTTTATAAAACCAAATTATACTATCATTTTCAACTTATGAATTAATTTCTTAGGTCTTTAATTGCGATTTTTTTAGTACATTTCAAAATTGATTACATTATTGGTTTTTAAAGGCATTGAATAATCCAAAATAACAAACAATTATTATAATGTTGTAAAGTCCAACGTTATCATTTTAACCTACAGTGGCTAATTAAAATAATAATTAAATGTTCTGTATTTTCAGTTGTTATTTGTATTTACACATTCTTATTTGACTGCTCTACTTGACTAGTAATATTTAAAACTCAATAAACCAATATAATATTTTATTTTTTATATTATTATTGACCAACTTCTCACAAGATAATATCAATAATATTTTATTCCGGTCATGTCGAGAGCCAACAATTGTCGTGACCTGATGGGTATGTTGCTCTCTAGACCTTAAAACACGCGAACTATTGAATGTTGACGTATCGTATCTCCTGATGTATCAGACATCGAACCACTCATGTTCTTCTTCTGGTTTATTTGAGTCAAAATACGAATCCTTGATGACCTATTTAGTTAAGAGACAACGCTCCCAGTCTGTTTAAGTCCCCAACATGCAATAAACCCACCCATTTTTATATTCTAATTTCTTTTTATTTCAAAACATACAAATTAAATTAAACCCTGACCTCCCTACAAATAACCTTAGCTGAAAGTTACGATAATCTATCAGATCAAATTTTATGTATCCATGCACCAAACCATTTGATTGTAAGGCCCATATGTTGAACATTTGCTACTTTTGGCAGTAAAGGCTTTCACAACCTTATTTTTCTGTTGACCCTGGTGAATTACTCGCCCCAGAACCCGAAAATCGTGGGTTCAAACCCAGCCGGGGTCTGTGAATTTTTTTTTAGAGATAAAACATAATTCGTAGCATAACTTATTTTGTAGCGGAAGTAAAGCCGTTGGCTTTATGTCATTTGTTTCATAGAATTTGTGTGAAAATACCATGGCTGGAAAAATTGGTGGGGCTTTTAGTTCTCACTCGTAGAAATTTCTTGTGCTGATATAAAAAGTAATTTCAGAAAATGAACATTAGATACCTCAATTAAATAACTAGTTACACAAATTTTGATTTTTATATTTTTGCATTAGTACTTTTTTAAATTATTGGAATTTGAAATGATGAAAATATCCATTTGGATATTATATCTCTCCACCATTAGCGTTTGACTGGCAAATACACTTATTTATTACATTTTATTTGAGCACTTCGTCTTACTACACGTTATTGTTACACTAATATGTGCTAATCACTTTAAGGGATTAAGGATTAATTAAGATAATGTGTACCCTTATGAAGAAAGAGAGAATGAAAAAATAATAAAGAAAAACTACATTCAGAACATACTACCAGGATTCGAACTGAGATCTCCCCTTCATCGGTAGTCAAAGTCGTATCCAGCCAATAATTTCAAGGGGGTGCGGTTAGTCGGCACATCCCCCAAACTGCCACAGGCTAGAATTTTTAAACAATATTAAACCCCTCTAGAAACTTTCTGAAGTGCTCTTTACGACAACACAGCCTCCTAATTTGTACTTTTGCCTTAATCTTGGTATGATTTCAAGCTAAAATAAATCCATATATTTTTTGTTCATTAAATATCGGTGGGGGTTTGACTACGGCCTTGTCGGCAGGCCAGTCTATTGTGAGAGCGACGCCTTAGACCATTCGACAACTAAAGCGGGTGATAGCACGTTTTGTTCCACCCATAAAATAAGTCAGTCATGTCCATAAGGTCACATTGTTTATCACGTCCAATGTTTTAATGGTTCCTGCTAACGGGACTGTACCTGCGACCAGCACGCCATCATAAGATAGTTCCTGACGATGAATACATGTAGCGTCTAAAACCGAGCCTTGCAATCGAAAGTCCAAGTAATATCGTGAATGATGATAGAATATTGATGAGGTTGTTAATTTTAATGAGTTTGTCGGGTATTGGCAGTTCTAGAGTTTTCATTCCAATATTTCCTGTTAGGCGACAACTTGCGTGCGTGACAGAACGAATGGAGGAGGGTACAGTGTGATCCATAATATCGGTGACCGTCAAGGTCAAGAGTTCGTTTCCCTTCTGTTTATACTGGTGGTGTTTTATCAAATAATAGTTTTACAATATGCCTCACAGCGAATGCAAACATATTTCCTCTTAATTACATCTTATGACTCTGCGCCATTAGTGTAAATATGTATATGGCCTCACCGGGTAGTAAGACTCGGATCTGAGGTCCAATCTTAATAGTAATACCCTTATCTGGCAGCTGTACATGATAATATATCTATGTTTAGTATTCACACGTCAAATTATTAGAGTTACGGCTGTCACTTCTGTAGATATTATCTATACCTGTAAAATAACAATAATAATGAACCTGGAACATTGGCCCTGAGGAAAAAGGAGAACACATAGATGGTTCACATTACGAGAAGAAATTGTTTCAGAGTATTATGGGGATTCAGTCAGTGAAGTTCTGCTTGCGTTACATGCTCTGACAAAGTGTGACACAACAAGTAAACTGGGTACAAAAAAAAGTCCTAAAATCCCCAAAGCAAACAGAAAATATCGATACTAAAGTCTCACTAACATAAATACCTTTATACTAAAATTACTTGAGTTGTTAAATTTTCAGCATATCAATAAACCTGGACAAACTTGTGATGCAAGTAGGAAAATTTTATTTTGAGTCAAACCTAACGTCTTAAACAATATTGCTCTTTATGTACTCCGAGCATTAGCTAAACTTCATGTTTGGGAGATATCATTAAATGCATTTGTTGAGCCACTTGATTTACTGAGATTTGGCTACGCTACATATTATTAAAGTAACCTACGACATGTTCTAATGAACCAGTAGGTATAAAAAAAATTGCTTTTCCCATACAATTGTCAAAATCTATGTTATAAAGGTTTGTGAGTTTACAAACTAAACGAAATTGGTTCCGTGCGTACTGTTTCTGTCATGTTAACGGCTGCAAGAACTTCAACATCAACGAACTAATTACTGACGAAGAAGAGAACGGTGAAGAAGCTAGTTGAATTTAACTTTGCATGTTGAGGTAAATGACATTCTTTTGAAGACTAACCACTATTTAATGTATAACTATGAATTTAAATAAAACTGGAATGTATCTTTTGTATTGAATTTTAATTTGTTATGGCATAAAACAACACTAATTTTAATAACACATTATTCTATATAGATTAAGGCCTCTTGATTTTTTAAGTGATGGTATTAGTAAATATACGTTAAATTAGCTAGGTCATTTATAAACCACTTGTGCGTATTAACACACACAGTGCTTGGAACTTAAATCTACACAGTGAACACCATCACACAAGAACTTTGTAATCAAAGACATAATATTCAATTCCGGTAAAATATATAGTTGTAATATAACAGAAAAATCATTTGAGGCTCAACTAAACTGTATCACATAAAATTATATCTTCAGTACTGAAGATAAAATTAATTTAATAAATTGTGTGCACCATTAAAGGTCTTGTTTATTCAGTTAAAATATCACACATAGTTCCGTATCAACCTAATTGGCGCTCTATCACTGAGTTATAAATACCAATTATATCATTAAATTACCCTACAATTTTAATTAGTTTTCTACCATGGGGTGATTATCATCTAATTAAACGATAACACTTAAACCGGTGCTCAAAGAAAAACCCGTAACACTTTAATCGACGCCCAACTCGGACCAATTAATTCAATAACACTTTAATCGACGCCCAGCGCGGACCGATTAATTCAATATCCCTTCAAGATAGTATTGAAAATAATCATATCTAATTGGTTTACATTTATTTAAAATGCTAGATAAATAAAATGTTTGCGGAAATATGTCCATAAGAAAAATCTTCTTGTTATCACTTTAATCAGAGAAATACACAGAAATTTACTTTGATGTTATTAAGTTTGTAGTCCTGGAAAATACACAAATATATGTGGATCTGACGTTAATAAACAGAAAATCATAACAATATCACAATTAACTTCAACACTCTTCATACTTCCAATAAAGACTTATTTCAATTTATAATTAGTAAGTATCGATTGAATTTTACCATAGGTAAAAGTAAAAATCTGACAAATGATTCTGTAAGTGGAAGGAAATTAATGTCTTATTATTTATTTAATAATGACTAATAATTTTTTTGTGCAACGTCTTTATTTACTACCTTTACTAAAAAACAAACAAAAACACAATTTTTTTAAACCACAGCACTAACACCTAATATATCAAATTGTGATCAATAAAAATTAAATTTAAAAATATTTAACATTATAATCAATCCTTTATAATCTCCTTTATTGTGAGTTAATTCATAAAATCTTCATAATTATACACAGATATTTGATTTTTATACAAACATTCATTGCTAATGCATACATTAATTTAATATATACAGTTTGATAGAAACAAATTTATATTTTCCATAAAAAAAGGTTCAATATTATTTCCCTTGGCTGTCCATTTCACTTTTTTACTTTCTCTCTACAACTCAGAAAGAAAGTTTAGTTTTCGTACAAAAATCGAGCTTAAGATTTTGATAAATATCAACCCCCTGAAACAAAAAAAAAAGTTTTCACAATGCCATCTGTTTATCTGACTGTACCTTGGGCTAGAGCTGAAACTATTTTACCGATCAGGTTAAACCTGGTACCCAGTGTTTTCACAGGGTTGCCAAATGGGTTTTCGGAATTGTATATCTAACCCTAAAATTAAGGGCAGTTTAATGCAGGGCAAAAGGAAAAAAAATAGATTTTCTCAATAGTTTTGCAAAATAAATTTAAGGGCTCCATTCTGATGCGTAAATGTAAAATTTTTATAATATCTCCTAATCTATTTGAGATAGAAAATTACATTTCAGTACAAATATGTAGGTCTATTTATAATACATATATATAATTTGAAACATATTTTATAAAACCAATAACTTTCAAGCTATACGCAAATATATTTATAAATATATATTTTAACTTTTTGAACAAAAAGTTAAAGCATTGCGATTGTAAAAACAAATAAAACCTTAAGTGTTGATGGATGTCGATGTTTGATGACTCCCCGAACGCTAAAAAGTGGTAATATATTAATGTTATAGTTAACCGCAATAATGTAGGCCAATATTATTTATATATTTATTTGAGGAAGGACACAAAGTTTATTTATCGTTTTATTCCTCTTAAAAAATATATTCACACCACTTTCACAAACACCTCTTACAAACATTGCTTCAAAATGGTGACTGATGAATTTAAACCATATGGTTGAATATGACTGTAAACAAGTTTTTACAATGATGCACCCACGCAGTTGATGAAAATATTTTATTCAGTTAAATATTTCAAAATATAATAAAATAATCATAAAATCATCTATTGTATGTAAAAAAATGTCAAGAATTTTCTCTTTTCAAGGTAATTACGATGCCTGTATTAAAAGGTATTGATGTGTGTACTATATTACACAAAATCAATAAAGTTCTAAAACGAGGAATAAGTACTTTTAATTATATTTAAAATATTGTTTGGAGTTAGATAAAAAGAAATTATTTAAAAAATAAAATAGTATGAGAAAACTTAAATTTACGCTATTTTAAATGTATTATATAACAAGTAATTAAAGATCTTTATATTTATAGCAAAACAGTGATATTTTACAAGTATTGGCAAACCAAAACCTAAACATATGAATTTCAAACAGTCATCCAGGTAAAAGCCTATCATGAATGGACTTTTAAATTTTAACGCAAAAACTCTCCAATGCTATATAGCGGTGGTCCCAAACCCTATACCCGCAGGGGTCATGGCGCCTGCCGAGCCTTTTGCGTCTGCCCACCTCTTTTAGACCACAGATGAAATGTTCTCGACTAATAATTTTAATGTCACTTTTCCCACTAAAATATAATTTTTGCTTATCTCCAGGTATGCTGTTCTCAGGAAGTTGGTGATATAAAGTAACCCCTCTTTCCAATCCCACCCTCCCATTTCTCTTTCTTTGCCGGGTCATTTACAAGGTGTAGCTTTACACCGAACCACTGTAGTTTCAAGGTGAATGGTTTTGCTTTTATCTAATCTCAAAGACCTACCCCCTTCCATCATTCTATTCACACTCACTAATACAATGCTATTACTTTCTATTTCCTTTGTAAATATTTTTACATAGGTCTACTCAGCTTTGTTACCTGAATAAACACAGAATAAATATATATTGTAAAAATTTACCCAAGCACCAAAATGGTGGGGAGTGGTTAAATATTTCATTGGGTCTTTATTTTGGTCTTGTTAAAACCGTACATAAAATAGTATTTATAATTCATTTTTTGCCAACTTGGAAGGGGTAGCTAGGCCCTGAGTATCACCCACAACCACATGTAACATCACAATCACTGTTGGAAACTTAACATGGAATTTGACCGGAAGTGTGTATAGCGTTGAGGCTGACCTCTGAGCCTGGTGGGAGTTGGTAAATTTGCCGTGAAATAGTAATTGGTGCCCGCCGCACTACCGTTAGTTTTGAATGTGCTCTAAGGTACAAAAAGATTGGGGACCTCTGCCATAGAGTAATTAAATATAAATAAGTCTCTCAAAAAGTTTATATTGTTTTTCCTTGAACCTCTTAGGAGAAATGTTTGTACAACAATGATCTATATACATTTTAAACTCAATAGACAATATTTACATTTTTTAATCGTTAAAATTTATAAATCAGGAATTTAATATCAATGCGATGGCATGAAGATTTGCAACACCTAATAAAATGTCAAAAATTTTAACCGTAAGTTGAAATTTTAATACGAATTGTTGACCCTTGTGTATTCAATATTGATCTTTTTTATCGGTCTAAACATACGAATGATGATATTAATTATTTAAAAATAAAATTATGAAGTTTAAACACGGGACTCAAAAAAAATTAGTTTTACATAAGTATAGTGCAATTTAAGCTTGGTTTTGCTAGTTTATATTATTTCGTTTCACATATCTTACGAGTTTTGAGTAAATATGTCCATTTTCAAACAATAGAGAAAGTCCGTGAGGAGTTAAATACTATTTATTTTATAAACAAATATAAATTATGATAGATATCATTAATACAATTTCTATCATTGTCAATCAAACTCACTCAACAAACTCGTTTAGAACTAGATTCTATATAAGAGAAAAAAACCAACATTATCATTCTCATCACCAACTGTTAACAACCGGTTACTGGGTCAGTTTAATAAAATACATCCATGTTCCTATATCCTTCCAACTTCCTCCTCCTTTAGTTAATTCAATTTTTCGCTTTTACTTGCACACTTTTTGTTAAATTCTCCTCCCATCTCTTTTTTTGTCCCGCCTAACAGTTTTTCCCTTCATTCTTCATCTACGTCATTTTTTCAGCATCCTCTTCGTTTCCAACCTCATTTAATGCCCAAGCCATCTTTGCTTTCTTTCTCTATCAACTCATGTACTCCTAATTTTCCCGGATAGCTTAATTTCCTATCCTCTTTCTCATCATGATAGTTAATATTTCCATCAAAAATTTCATTCATTTATAGATGAATAATTTAAGAATCTAAATCCACCTTTCAGAATTATATTTACAATTAAGGTTGAAAAGTACAACTATACTTGGTCTGGATATGCTTATGAAGCATTTTTAACTGAACTATTAAAAATTAATCATCGTTAGTGAAATACTTATTAAAGAACAGATGAAAATGCATGTGCTTTATAAATATTTGTAATAATAAATAGAATAATAACAATAATAATAATAATAATAATAATAATAGGAAATGCGTAATCTTAAGCATCCTATGTGGGTAAGAGTACTCAAAACGACGTAGAAGATCACATTCATTTTCATTTGTTCTTTAATAAATATTTCACTAACCATAGTTATTTTTTCAATAGTTTTGTAGCGTGTCAATCAGATTGATTGAACACCTACAAGAAAAAAGTTAACTATTTATCACTATTTGTGTAAGTGGGTGCCACGTTGGAGTTATATCAAGATATTGAAGATAAACTACCTCAAAGTTATACTCTCTCATACAAAAAATACGTAATGCCCTACGTTCAACACGTGGTTACTCAAAATAATAATTGTCTATTGATGATTGCTGTTCTAAATATCAAAGAAGAGGACTAATATTATTATAGTTATGAATAAGATATGTGAATGCATACCCTTGTTATAAGATGGGGTCAGATAAAAAAACTTACAGCCGACCATGCGGCCCTCAAGATAATTGAAAAATATACATCTATATTATTTCTTTGCGTAAAAATAACAGTGAAAATCAAATAACTAAATTAATACTGATGCATTTTGATATAGGATATGTGTGTATAAACTCACCCACGGCCAGATGCCTGCAGATATCATTAACTCGCTTCTAAAATCACAGGATTATCTATAATGGCGGCTCCACGTGGCGCAACACTCGCCTGTTCAGTAGAGAAGGAAGCGTGCAAATGGAGGCCGACGCTCCGATCTCGTGCGCAACTGCGCCTCTGGTGGCAGACAGAAGAAGCTCGTCAGTTTCTATCTCTTCTCATTTCCTTTTCTTGTTTATCTTTCCTTATTTTTACCTCCGCTTCTCAATTCGTTCGCCTTTTTCTCTTTTTCATATTTATGTCTGATTGTGAGTATATATAGGACGCACCGCGGGTTCAACTTTACAGAACGCCTTTACACAGCCAAGGTACTACAACGAAGCGCTGCCGGTGAATAACCAAGACGGATCATGGAGTCTGGGTCGTCGGAATCGCCTACATAGCGTCATCAAAGCAGGATGAATCGTGCTATTCAACTCACTGGATACGAGGACGCCGCAGCTAGGGTATTGGTATTCAGCGGTCGTCATTTAGTCCCTCGTATTTAGATTCTAAGTCAGAAGAAAATTTATTTTGGTTTGACATAATGCAAAATAGTTATTCAGAAGTCCTTTTTTTTTAGCAAGAGAAAATGTTTTTTTTATATCTAGTATCATGTTCAGAACTAGCTAACTTCAATATGCAAGAAGTACCTTGATAATATTACGCTTTTTTAGTCTGATGGTCAAGTCAGATCTTAATGACTCATAAAGTCAATTGCTGAGTGCATTATTGTATTTTTGGACACTGTCCTAACGTTAAAGCCTCTGGCTCAGAAAATGTGAATTTTAGTGTTACTGATTTACACTATCTCACAAGTTCCGATAAATCTTGAAGGGAAAAGTAATTCATGACACCCTAAACGTCATGTGCATCAGTTCTTTGTTATTGATGGTTATCGCCAGGAAGTCTGTTTCTTTCTTTTGCCTTACGCAGTCCAGTTGTAAATGATAGAGATTTGACGATGCGGTCATTGTTCATGGAAAGTATTAGTTTGGGTGAGCAACCCGTGGAAATTGGCCTATTGTCATAGTGGGGTCCGCGCAAATAATACTATTTTGTTTTGGCCTGTAAATAGGTTCTTAAATTTTGTATTAGTCCTAAAGGATGTTAATGTACTATTGAATGCTCTGGTAGTACCGGAAGGGAAAATGTCCGGCCATAGTACTTTAATGACGCCTGGCCCTTAGCCATCAATCAGCAGGATTCACCAGCCAATTATCCAACAAATTTAGTGGATCTCTGGTAATATTCAACCCTGCCAAGTGAGACTGTATAAACGTTATCTTATAAATTTGTTCTGTATTTTGCTTTAACTAATTCTCAAATTACTCTCCTTTTAGAAATTCTACAGCCTCATGCCTGGCCACTGTGTTGCCCAGGTAGCCACAAGTAATCAAGTAATCCCTCGAGTTTATTTGCCTTGAGAAGAAATTTAATACTCTATAATTTTCTACCTTATTGTAAAACTTGTACATTTTTATGCTTTTATTGTTTACTAAATAAAACTATTGTCAAATTGAAATGTTCAGTTTTCTAATTTACTAAAATTTAGTTTTATTTAGTTGCAGTTTGGTTAAAAATTCATCATAGGCATAACCAGACCAATTATAGTTGTCCTTCTCTACCTTTTACCCGCCACGATGGCGTAGTTGGCTAACGCGCTTGTCGTGTTGAGCCAGACTGCTGAGGACGGGGAGATCGAGGGTCGAATATCGGTCGGGTGAACTGGGGGTGGTTTTTCCTAAATGGTTTTCCACTCTCCCTCCACGAAAATGCGGGTTCACTTCCTCTAATTCAACCTTCCCAATTCCTAATCCATTATAGTAATTAGTACTTAAAGTGTATAACCCGAACGGGGAGTAAGACGCGGAGCTAATTATTAAATAAAAACTCTACCTTTTATTAAATATAAATATGAAAGGTGAATTTATATTATTCAGTTATTCATCATGTATGTGTGAAGGAGGTAGAAATCCGATACTCTTATTTTTGGCACTAGAAAACAAGAGAAATGGGGGGAAATCAGAACCAACCTTATTTGCTTGCAAAATCTGGGGGTCGGCTTCTCCCTGACGCTAAATAACATTTCTAAACTTTCACTGGGTAGTACCTGTGAAGGTCGACAGTCATTAGTGAAAGCTGGCCGCTCATGATTATCATGAGCTTTTTTTTCAGTGTCGACAACGAATAATCACTGTGGACATTCATTGGGTTTAAACTTTCCCTGTAACATATAGGGCAGATGATGGGAATATAGCCATGCTAAGTTTGAAGAATTTTAACGGCATCAATTTATGGAAATTTTGAAATCTTTTTGTGGGAAAGAGTACTTTGGTTCCTTGATAATGATGAAAAAAATATTCATATATTCAATTCTATTGGAAATATAAAAAACTCATTTATAAATGTATAATTTTGTGCCATTTAAAGCATATGAATTTAATAAGGCCAACAATTTTAACAAACATCTTAAATTAGAATTTTTCCAAATTAAATTATGATGAATGAAGATTTTAGTTTAAATCTTACTATTAAGGATAGTGAAAAAAAAAATATTGTTGATCGCAAAACCAATACAAATGATAAAAATATAGTAATAAAAAATCGAACAAAAATATCAAAATTAAAATAGATTAAGATGTATTTTTATGTATATTTAAATTAAGTTACTCTACACATTTTGGACAAAAGAACAAGTCTTTGGCTTCCTTGGTGAGGCAAACACATTTCTCATTAACATAAATTCCATAAACTCCACAGAGTCTCATATATTTTACTTCATCTTCACAACAAACAACACAATGCCAGTTTTTAGATTTTTTTTATGAAGTCCTTTAGTTTTACATTTTGTCTGGGTACAATCTTCAAATTTCTTGTTGGTAGTTTATTTGTCCTCCCTATTTTGTCGTCCTTATTGTATTTCTTACCTTCAAATAAAACTTTCTTCAATAGCACACTATGACTGTTTTTTGCAGGTTTCATAGCTCGTGTAATCTCTCTTATTTTTTCCGGTGAAGGAATCATTTCTTCAAAAGAACTGTGTTTAGAGGGTATTTATATTGCTTCTGGATCATCTGAATAATCAATATCATCTGGATAAAAGTCATCTGAGGGATTTGATAGCTCATCCAAGTATCCAGAAGTAGCTGAACCGGAAGATGGTTTGCTGTGACGTCTACGTTTCTGTTGGTGGATCTTCTTCTAACCAGTGGCTCGGCCTGCCACTGGATGGAGATGGTTATAATCAAGCTTGAATATAGAGAAATGAGTGAGAAAGGAAATAAATGTTTCCGTGGTAGCACGACCTTTTCGTGTCATTTCTATTTATGAACCTGTAGGAAGCTGTTCTTCCCAAACTGTATTTTGTCTTACCCCATAGAGCAGGATAATGAGGGAAATTACAGATCCTATAACATTTCCACTAGCGTTAAATAGGATGTGTTCAAGATTATTTAATTCACACATTTACTTTATGCAGTTTAAAATATGTATTTAATAAAGAAGCAGCTATTAAGACCAATAATTGAGCTTTTATGGCAATATCAACAACCTGGATGAGTTTTCAGAAAGCTCTATAAATCATATTGCTTGTTAAAAAAATTAAACTTCAATACCTGTATTCAAATAAGCATAAAAAATGCATAATAAGCAATAAAACAATTGAAAGTATCTGTTAATCAATTGTGAGAACAAATGCGAACTTACCGGAGTCAAATAAGAAGCAAGTTCTCCAAACAGTTTAACCTCCAGAAAATGGCGGCTCCACGCCGTTCATTGCACTTCCCGATAATCAATTAACCAGACACTCTACAATCACGTCTGGGAACCATGATAGTGCTATCTATTTTTTTTCATTACTAACTACGTTCTGTATCCCAATTGGCAGTATTACCAACCTAACCATATTCCCATAAACAACCTTATACAAAATATATTTGGCCAACTTTTCTATTACTGTTAGAAATTTATCAGAGATTCTTTTCATCCACCTGAATTCCACATTGATTGTTTCTTTTGTTTATATAATCACAAGTTCAATGTTATCTATATTATAATTATATTGGTTTGGATCCCTCTAAAATATGTAAAAAGTCATGGATGAAGGTAATTTTTCTTTAAAGTAACATATGCAGAGTATCTTTTTTATAATTCATCCATGAAGAAACACGTGCTTTTCAGAAATAATGTGAAAAGGATTACTCCATTAAAATATATTTTTTATATAATTTTTTCTGTCAAAAGCACAACTACGGAGTATTTGGAAAAGGACGTCAATTCCCTATACTGATAAGAAGCTAGAATTCACAACACCTGTCGCCAGGACTCTCTTTATTTGTTAGTTTTAACACTGGGGATGTAGGGAACAATAAGCAAGGGGTATGTCATATATAAGCCGCTTGTGCGTATGGTTAAGGGCAGTCTAGCACTCACAAATCCACAGAAAAGCACCAGACATATCACTCGCACTAACACACGCACAAACATTAAACAAACACATTAGCACACAACAAGCAATCACACAAGTACACAAATACAGGCACACAAAGATAGATAGAGACAAATAGACGAAGCACAAAGTTAAACACAGAATACAAGTGTGCATCGATATCAAGCATTTAAATGGAGTATGTATCAGTAATTAACAGATTTCGTTTGAAGAAACCGTGTGAAACAACAACCATTAATAATTCTCTTTCTTTTATTTAATAAATATACCGATTTAATTAGTGCTCGACCACGGAGCAATTAACAGATAGTTAAACGATATCTATTCCGTATAGTGTTGATAGGCGCTCGACCACGGAGCTATAGACAATCGAAATATTATCACAGTAATATTATATCTGGATTTAATCCGTAGTGTTTTGATATTTTGAGATTCCTTTTTTCAAACTATATTTAAAGTTTTGGATCTCATGACGAATAGTAGTGGCTATAATTTCACTTATCAATTGAATAGTAATATTGAGCAATATTTACATCTGGTAACACATTCTTGTTCCTTTTTTTAAATAATCATATCATATTAATTCAAATGGATAAAATTGGTATTATATATTGTAAATTAAGTAAACAACACCATTTAAAGGTTACTTTGTCAGCCTAAACATAATTTAAGAATTTATAATATTGACTATTTTGAATATATTTGAAAATGTTCACTTATCTTATAAAGCGATTATGCCATTACTCTCTGTTTCTTGTATTATTAAATACTTTTTATTTGGTTTTATTCTCTGTATGTAAACAGAAATGGCGTTGGTTATATGAAATACTATTTCCACGAGGAAAATTATGCCGCTGATACTTAGTTCAAGACCCAGAATGATAAACACAAATGGAAGATGGACAAGTGTGAGCACAGCAGGCCCGGAACACAGACTGTTCTTGTTAGATATTAGTAGATTTTCGTAGAGAAGTTCCCGGTTACATTGTTGGATGAATCCAGCTTCATTCAAATGAACAAATATATCGTTGAACTTGCATAAAAAGGGAGAATAGGTCACGAAACTACTAAATACTTTAAAACTTGAGACTTAACATTCTTCCACAAATTGTAGACGTGATCGACCGTTCTGGAATATTCAGGTTTAGTGATCAAGAATTGCCCTTCGTATTTGAAAATGTTTTTGCTGAAAGCAATGAAATTTAAAGCTGATTTTTTGACTAACTTTTGAAGAACTTCATCTGAAGTGTCAATATTTTCAGATATAGCACCAAGTCGTCTCATGGACGTACCACCCGTGGCAAGTTTAAGATCATAATCAGCAGCTTCCATCAGTGTGTTTTTATCTGGTAAATATGTGGGTACTGTCAGATAACCATACATCATTCCTATGTAGGTGTTATTCATGATCAAGTTGAATATGAAGATCATCATGATGACAGATCTCTGACGGAATAAAGCAAGCGGTGATTGGATTGCACCTATTATTGACACGTGAAATGAATCCAAAAACACATTATTTTGTAATTTAACATACTTTTCTAAAATATCGAAATAATTTAAAGCTTTCCATATGCTAGCCGTTAATATATTACTGCACACAAAATGATCAAATTGATCAAGGTAATATTAGGCACATGTATTTGTAACTTCTAAAAACTAATGTACTATCAATGAGATACAGTCTTGATCAGATGTATAAGTAAACGTGTGGAAGTGGGCGAAATAATAAATAGCATTATTTGGATATATTACTCTTAACAAGGTTGTTTCTTAAATGACAGCAATCTCATTATAATTTTCTTAGTATAAAATATGTGTTTTAAAATTCAATTTTTTAAACTATGTTGTTTAATATTTTCCCGTTTGATAGCCCTAAAGAAGCACTTTCGTTAGACTCTTCTTCATTATAAAAAAGAAGTGAGTGGAAGGGTCCAATTGGGATTTCGATTAAAAACCCTCTTCTATCCATAAGATTCTTATTAAATAAATCTTTAACGGCGATACTATTATAACTATCAAATAAATTGATACTCTTTAGTTCTTCAGTAAATGTATTATAGCTAAGAGTTATTATTTCAAGCCAAAAATCACTTGATTCAATGATTATGATTTTGCCTTCTAAATCTCTGATCTGACTAAAAATTACTTCCATATTCTTTATGTTGAACTTATCTCAACAGTCTTTCAACATTTCAGTGATTCTTTATGTCCCTCTGACCAATAGAAAGAATGTTTGAGAATTCCAGAAGGTTCATTTCTCCCAACGGTGGTCTGAAAAACACTGGTTACTGGTTTTATTTCTAAATAGTATAAACCCGACACTGTTTTCTACATTATCATGACATATAAGTTTGATGAAATTATTTTCTTGTGAAAGATTGTGTATATATATACACACAGTCTTTCACAAGAAAATAATTTCATCAAACTTATATGTCATGATAATGTAGAAAACAGTGTCGGGTTTATACTATTTAGAAATAAAACCAGTAACAAGTGTTATATATAATAAGTGTAACCAGTAATAAGTGTTATTTATATATATATATATATATATATATATATATATATATCACTTGGGAGCTGAAGGAGTACGGTTAAAAGGGTAATCAAAAAGTTGAACATGAAATAAGCGTCTTACGTTGGTTTGAACATGTTGAGAGGATGAATGGGGATCATGTGGCGAAGCAAGTATATGAAGATAGAGTTTGTGGATCAAAAGGAAGAGGTAGTCTATATAATACGTGGTTAAATTTTGGGGATGATATGTGAAAAAGAGAAAAGGACATGTACGACTCCGTGTATAAATGCTGTTGAAACGAAGAGAGTATATAATGACGAGGAAGTATGGAGACATTTAGTGAGGTTGTATTAAGTATGAAGTTGTTGTTTATTGAGTTATAAACACAGTTTATTCCCTACCCCGTAAGGCAGTGGTTCCCAACCTTTTTCAGACTGCGTACCCCCAGCTGGCTTGGTTCCTTTCCGCGTACCCCCTACCCCAAATCCTCCGGCCATCCCCATACATCCCCCACCCTTAATTTTTTCACCTATTACAGATTCCGAAAATTTCTCCAAAAAGGTATATGTTGAATTAAAATAAATGGTCTATTTTTTCCATCATATAGTTTTTTATTTTTGAAGTAAGCAAACAAATTAACACAAAGATTGGAAAAATGAAAAATTAATGTGATATTTGGGACTGTATTGAGTTACATAGTTTTGAAAAATTAGGCTCAAAAGAGGATAAATACAATCTCAAATCCGGAGCTGCGTCTAATTTGCTTCTATATTTATTTTTTATATAAGTATACGAAGAAAACGCCCGTTCAACAAGCTCCGTGCTAGCAAACGGCAACAAAAACATTATTGCTTTTCTAGAAAGTTCACTGTATTCGTCACCACGACGAGTCCAAAAGCTGACTAGATTCACCATTCCACCATTGAAGAGGTTCTTCAGAGTGGTATCTGATGCGAGCTCTAGCAAATTCTCCTTTTCAGGAATCGACAATGAAGCAAGTTCAAAATACTCTTATTTGAAAGGATTAGATATCCACCGATCTCCCATTTCCGGCTTTGAAAAATATTTTTCAAACGAGGATTTTAATCCTTCCAGGTGCTCAATTATCTTATCACCGACTGTTAAATTTAGCTCGGCTTGTGACAAGAAATCGTGAAGTGTTTCGAACACTTCAGGCTGTCCTTTTTTAATGCACTTTGCCCAAAAATCAAATATTTTTTTTCATGGATTCAATTTTGTCGACAACTTGAAAAATGTTACAATTTTTTTGAAGTGAAAGATTGAGTTTATTAATCTGGTGGAAAATGTCACTCAGGTATGCAAGGCTTTGTAACCATTCAAAATCATGAATCCTGGATCCAAGATTTTTAAAAGGATGCTCTTCCAAAAATAGGGCTACCTCGTGTCGAAGTTCAAACAGCCGCGTCAGGACTTTACCCCGGGACAACCACCTAACTTCGGTGTGCAAAAGTAAAGTGTTGTGAATGATGTCCATGTCTTCACACAGTAATTTAAACAACCTGGAGTTAGTAGGATTTGCCTTGATAAAGTTGACAACCTTGACCGCTTCATCAAGAACGTTTTTCAAATCTGGAGGCAAAGGTTTCGACGCGAGGCTCTGTCTGTGAATACAGCAGTGCGTCCATTTCATTTTTGGGGCGACTTCTGCCACGCGCGCACGAAGACCTGAGTAGCAACCTTCCATGGATTTTCCTCCATCTGTGGTGAGCCCAACGCATTTTGACCATTGAATTCCTTTTTCAACAAAATAGTGATCAATTGCTTCAAATACGTCTTTACCAGTCGTACGGCCCTTCATTGGGTGACAAATAAGGAGATTCTCTTCAAATTCTAAGTCTTTCAAGTACTTAACAATTACAAGTAGCACAGAATATTGCGCAACGTCGGTACTTTCGTCGACTTGAATAGAAAAAAAATCACAAACTTTGACGTGACTTATGACTGTGCTCTCAACATCGTCTGACATGTCCCGTATTCTTCGAGACACCGTGTTATTTGAGAGAGGTATTAAGCTCATTTTATGAGCACTTTCCTCTCCAAGCATGCATCTGACAGCATCTTTGAGGCACGGTGAAATTAAATTTTCACCAATGGTGTGGTTTTTACCTCGTCTCGCAATACGATAGCTAATGTAGTAGGAGGCCTCGGTAGCTTTGAATGAATCACTTTTGGTGGATTCAAAATGTTTTTTAACGTTTACAGAACTCTGAAGTTTCAACCGTAGAAAAAACGTGGCATCTTTATCTTTATGCTCGGGATGTTTGGTATGTAAATGGCGTGTGAGCAAAGAAGGCTTCATTGAACCGTTGCTTAATACTTCCCCACAAACAACACAGAGGGGCTTAGGGCAGTCCTCTTCTCCTATATATGAAAACCCGTAATTAATGTAGCTGTCCAAATACCTTCTTTTCTTGGTTATTATTCCCTCTGAAGAAGAAGAATAAGAAGAAACTGCAGTTTGTTTACTCACATGCTCTGGCAATGGTTCTTGTACCTGTTGTGGTGTCGTATTGTTGGTCCAATCAGTGTCGAATGATGTGCACGGCACTTCATTTGTTGTTTCAGTCAACTTCCGCTTCCGCACAGATCCAGTTTTTAGCCACTGATCCATAGCGTAAATCACGTGATTAGTAGGTAGTTGGTAGAAAAATTGACGTATTATTATAGCAATAACAAGCATACGACTCAATACAAACTACCACAACAAAAGTTAAACACAACACTAATTTATTCTTTGTTTTTATGCACAGCCCGGCACGCGTCGATTATCAAGTCTAAAAGACCGAGGAAGGGTGAGCCGCGAGGAAGGAAAGCGCCAATCCTGAGCGGAGGGATGTAGGCGAGGGGTTGGGCGCGGGCAGGAGGGAAGGCCGATCCTTCCAGCGGACACAGCCCCTTAACCTTTCTCAGTGGCGTGGGCGGGAGGAGGCAAGGCCGCTCCTTCTAGCGGACTCAACCCCTCTTTCATAGAAAATTTTAATGATATGGAGGCCAATATCACAACTGACAATATTAGTAAAAACCTCTACCTACTTTTTAAAATTCTTTTTCATATTTTTTTAATTCTTATTTTTAGCTGGTGGCCGCCATTGCCGTTTTCTTTTCGCGTACCCCCCAACGGCCTCTCACGTACCCCTGGTTGGGAACCACTGCCGTAAGGGAACTGTGGCACTAGGTAGGTATGTATTGAAATTATTTGACTCATTTTGAATATATTTTGAATGATTCAACAATATGTTAATTTGAAAACTCCCATATGTTGTATATTTACCTGATTATTCGTTCTATGGACACTGAAACAATCTTTAGCAAATGAATTACCATTTCCACTAGAAAAATTATGATCGCGATACTCAGTCCAAACCCCAAAATGATAAACACCGCTTGAAGGTGATCAAGTGTGAGAACAATAGGGTTGTTGGATCCACGACTGTTCTTGTTAGATATTAGCAGATTTTCATTGAGAAGTTCTTTTTTCCATTGTTGGATGAATCCAGCTTCATTCAAACGAACAATGATATCATTAAACTTGATCAAGAAGGGAGAATGGCTCTCGACACTGTAGAATACCTTCAAAGTTGAGAAGTAACATTCTTCCACAACATGAAGCAGTGCTCGGCCGTTGTGGAAATATTCTGGTTTAGTAATCAAAGCTCTTCCTTCGTATTTGTAAGCGAGCCTACTAACGTTTCTGCTGAAAGCAATCAAATTTAAAGCTTCGTCATCATCATTGATAAACATGATCTTTTTTACCACTTTACCGATAAACTCGTCTGTTAAATCCAAAATATTTTCAGCATCTGTAACACCACCTAAGCCATCGAAGATTGCTGTTATTCTTAGATCAGAATCAGCAACTTCCATCAGTGTGTTAATATCTGGTAAATATGTGGGGACTGTGAGGTAACTATATAAGTTACCTGTATAGGTGTTATTCATGATCAAGTTGAATATCAATATACATATAATAACAAAACGTTGATGGAATAAAGAAGTCAGTGATTGGGTAGACCCTGCTAACGACATGCGAAATGCGTCCAAAAATGCATGGTTTTGTAATTTAATAGGCCTTTCAATGAACCCAACAAAATAAAACGCCTTCCAAATTATGGCCATGAAAATATTACTACTCACAAACAAGAACCAAATTAGTGTCGGGAAAGGCAATATTAAGTTCATGTATTTTGGAACCGATAAAGATTTAGGTACGATAATTGTAACGCAATCTTGATCAAAAGGATAAGTTGTTTTGTGTATTTCGAAGTAGAAACACACACCTGCAGCAGGAAAGAAACCTTTCGATAATGTTGTGTCTTGTTTGTTAGCTAGTATATCATATATTTCATAGTAAGAAATATTTGCAACTAAATTCAATTTTTCAATTAAAGCGTTGAATATTTTCCCATCTAGTCCAGATAAAGTGACACTTTCATTGGACTCTTCTTCATAATCAAAAAGTAGTGGGTGATAGCCTCCAATTGGAGCTTCGATTAAAAACCCTTTGGTATCTCTAAGTTTGTCAGTAAACATTTTATTCATGTTATCATTTGTATATTCATTAAATAAATCTACATAATTAACGTACTCAGTAAATGGATTGTAGCTCAATGATCTTATTCCTAACCAATTATTGCTTGGACTTATGTCGTTGACTTCACCTTCCAAAACACTAAGATTCCAAAAAATTACTTCCATGTTAAGAATGTTGAACCTATCCCAACAGTCTTTCAACATTTCAATAATTTCTTCGTTCCCTTCTGTTAGGGGATCTGTGATGACCAATAGGAAGAATGCTTGAGGGCTCCAGAAGGCTGAATTCTTCCAATGGGGGTCTGCAAAACATTTTCCCCCAGTTGTGTTTCTAAATATAATAAAACCGACACTGTTTTCTACATTATCATGACGAGTAAGTTTGGTGAAATTATTTTCTTGTGAATGATTGTGTAAAGATACAACTTGGGTGCACTTAGAATTGTGGATGGTTCTTAAAACATCATCAATAACTACACCACTGAAGTCACTTTCATGGTCTGTAATAATAAAGTAGCTTTCTTGTAGGAAATATTGATATATAATGTGATTTATACTTGAAGTAAAATTAGTTATAATTAAACGTTTTACCCAAGACTTGGTATGGATTTCGACTTTGGAATAAATGTTATGTGTAGTTAATGTAATTATAACAGCCAATATAATTTGATGTTGTAACATCTGAAAAAGAAAATCAGAAATTAATAATCACAAGTAACTTTAAAACATTGGATTTTAATTCATAGTTGAAATAAAAAATAAGACCTGTCTTCTTTCTAATCCTATGTCAGTTCATTTACATTTATAATGTATATTACACATAATATACCTGAATTTTTCGTCAAAAGTGTGTGGAAATAATCCACTTATTATATCCAGCCGGGACCTTAGCCCCAAACATTTCACAATAGGAAAACCAGATAGGAGGAGACTGACTGCTTAATCCCCGTTAACATTGGTATGTTTAAGGCCACTTACCCACTGATCGTATAAACCCAACATAGAACAAATAAAAATTGTTTGACGAACAAGAAAAATTCTATAACGAACTAATTTACCTTTATTTTTAAATTGGACTATTTCCATGGAGCACAAAACTCCGATTTATAAGAGTATTTTCTTCTCAAAATTTTAACAACTTTTTGACTTAGTCCTGCTGTACAATGTCCTATGGAACCGTTCTAAGAACAAAGCAAACCATGGAAGTTCGATATATCAACTTTATTAATGTTCGCAAATATTTCTGCAGTAGGTCACAGCCTCGGGTTTCAGTTTTAGAATAATTGCGATTTAAATAATTATGAAAAAAGAGATTTACGTAGACTGTCTGTCATAAATGGGAAGAAACCGAGATTCACGTTTATTTGCAGCCTAATCTTCTTCTTCGAGTAAAGAAACACAAAGGATGGAAGAGATAACTACATCCAACTTTTACACGCCCGACGCCATGTAGGCTACGGGAGAAAGATTTATTTTTTTGATAAATTTCTTTTTTTGTCCCACAGCATTGAACACTTGTTCAAGTCGGTTGACTGAAACAATCTGTCCCAAACTAATTGTTTTGACCAGTGGGTAAACAGCCTAACTGTTCCAAGAATGTGATTGACATCTTTAAATATAATGATATTAAACAATTTTCATTTAAAATATTACTTAGTGTTTATAAACTAGATTAAATTATCAATCAATCATATAATATATCTTGAATGAACTTGAACCAAAATATATCGCCCGACGGGTGTATCAATTTTGTACTAGAAAATATTTTTCCAATTTTTAAAATTTTATTGCATTTAAAAATCATAATATAAAGAAATTTTATTTTTGAGTAAATTATAAATTTATCATAATATATTTCAAACTAAACTATTCAAGATTACAGTAATATTAATGCACTTTACTTATTTAAAATATTACATTAGGAACTCTAGATTACAATTGAACGACACCAAGTGCTATAATGACGTTACATTATCAATTCAACCTCATTACACCCTATCTCTTTAAGTTGAATTTGCCAATAAATATCCTAAACACGCTTCTAGATACTTCCCTTCGCGCTGCATTTCCTGCCCACCATAATCATCGAGATCTGATTATCCTAACAATGTATTGTGATGAGTAGAGGCTATGTAAGACATTATAATGTGTCATCATTTACAATCTTTTATATTTTTATGCATTTTAGTCATGTATATTAAGTGAAAATAGAATGTATCTGTGATATAATTTTCAAGTTTGCTTCAAATTTTGAACCGTAAGAAAATACAATAAATAAAATATATATTGTTTTTATATATTGGTGTTACACAGTCTTTTTTGTAAAAAATGTTTACTCTCTGAAACATCCGGAAGCACCTAAATCTCTTAATATATGAATTTATCAGTGAACTAGCAATAATTGTAATGACTATTTGGAAATGTTTTAGCACACCTTTTGAAATAATTGGCAATTTATCAATCAAACCTGTTACACAATCATTAAATCTAAGATTTGAATTCTTCTATTATCCCAAGACACAACTTGAAAGAGAGCCTTTCAATTCAATATGATTAAAAACAAAATGAGTATAGAGAATTAATAGTAATTTGTTAAGATTTACGATTTTTTGTTGAATTTTAAATGTATATTACTAAAGTATTTTAGTCATACGAAATAAAATTGGTAGATTAGCTTAGTTTTTAGGTAATAGATGACTTACTCCAACAAATGTAACATAATATAATACACTAATCCTGAATTTAACGAAAATTGGAAACTGGGGGAAACCTAACAAATATATGTTCAGAAAAATCCTACAAAGCTTACAAACATTCAAGATTATATAAGATAACTAAATTAATTAAGATGATTTTGAATTTAGGTTTTCTTGAAGCATTATTTTTCAGATTTAACGAAATCAATTGTTAATGTTTGTTACTTGTTTTATTATGAATTAAATGCAATATTTTCTTGTTTAAAGTTATTTATATAATTATATAATATTATTCTAAGAGTTTGTATTTTTTTAAATATTTCCTCGTATCTAGGTCACTTTCATTTTAAGTATATTGAGCCTATTCAAAAAATGTTACTACACAATAGTATGTGCTTTTGTTCAATATGTGACAAGAGTATTTTAAGGACCTCGTAAATGATGCTAAATACAACAAATGGTATAGTATTATATCAATATATATTAATATTATGTTATCAAACCATATCATTTTTAGCCTATCATTGGTTTAAATTGCTTTTAATTGAATTGAATTTAAAGTTTTTAAGATGTAGTCAAATATACTATTATAAATATAATGAGACTAACATTTAATTCAAAGTGTACCTTTTTACAAGTATTCAATATTGAAAATATACATATATTATGAATAATATTAGATGTTGATTCCGTACATCCCAATCATTTAATTTAAACTAATTAATTCTTAGTATAAAGAGCTATTATATCTCAGGATATCAAAGAAGAAACCATTTCGCAATATTTTCTAGCCACAGCCATAAAATTATTAACATTATACAATATATATATTATGTAAGAGATGCACCTTTAAAAAAACATTCTGTTCCGATGACTCCCTAATTAAATTCTATGTATATGATCATATCAACAAGTCCAGTCATGTCAAAAACTTCACAAATAATTTATAATATTTACCTTTATTATCAAGAGAGTATTCACTCAACAAATCTAAATCAAACAATATTGAAAAATAGTGAATAGATTAGAAAGTCAATATTAAATAACAGTCCGCCAGTTAACTTTGTAATAAAAATAGATCTGGGTTTATAGTAAACAATCACACGGTTTTGATCCATTAAAAAATTCTTCAAACAAAGTGGTAATATAACTAGTTAAAAATAAATATCCTCGTATCCGTGTAATTAAATTGCATTTAAAAGGATTGATGATGCATTTAATTTCCCATTATTCACGTGAGATAAAAAGGTTACATGTCGACTTCGGACGTGTTGGTTGCGGACTGAGGTTGAAGTGGACACAATAAATAACCGGCAGGACAATTTACGAAATTGGGCAGAAGGGGGAAGTATTTGTCGACAGCTATCATCAAGTATGTATGTGTTTTAATCATGGGATGGTTCATGGGGTCAAATAGCATATACATTAGTTTGTACTGTCTATTGATTGTTTTAACACATAGTTAGCCATGTTTGAAAGTTCGTGCAGAACATTGCGTTCTTGGTCTTGGTTCTGTTTATTTTTTATTTTTTAATATATTGATTTTTTGTTAGAACCCAGGAGTGTCGAATGTTAATTCAGAACAGTATGTTCTTTGCATTTTTATTTGTTGATTTTCCATTCTCATATATTTTTTGAAACTCACTTAAATTTTGTGGTGCAGCTGAGTGCTTGGAGACAGTTTTAAAGTCCTTGCCTTTTCTGAAAATTTGTCAATATTCTTGTCTCTTGTAGTTTTTTTTAATTCTCTTTATGCTTGGCTAACCACTTTCATAATGCCGTTTTTGGAAAGCAGCTTCATAGGCGTCTTCTTTCTATGTCTGCACAAGCTTGAAAATATTAGCCTATTTATTCCCCATGCGTAAGGTGAGCTTGTGGTTCCATCTTTTCATTTCATTGGCTGTTCGATGTCTCAGACCTGCGACGTTCCACGTTTTGATAGGGATGTTGTGACTCTGGACCCACTGGTCAGTGAAATAGTCCAAGAACATTGATAGCCTGTCGTTTTGAGGAGCCTATGCCATGATAACCATCCATCCTTCATCCATGTAGTATTGAGGTAATAGGGATAATGTTGTACTAATATATCTTCTGGAAAGTGGATTTCCTCCCTTCGTGTGGAATTCTGCTAAGTTCCCAGTTCTGTCCTTCAATGTTCGCACAGTTTACCTTTAATGTTGTTATTTCGGCATTGTAGTAACAAAGTTGTAGACCTGAGTGTAGATATACTTCATTTCTTCTTTAAAATGTCGTTCATGGGAACCAACCCTTCACCTTTGACGCATTTCCGACAATTTTCCAATATCTTATTAACCTCAATCTCTGCCACATCTGTTAAACAAGTGTGTTGCCGATTTCAACATAATTATTTTATCACCACTTATATCAATAGTGGTTTTTACCTATCCACGGCACTTCTCCTTCTTCTAATTGACACACATCCAGTGTTGGACCTATGGTGACAAAACTGGTAACCATCGGCGATTAGATTAGGTTTACCCCTCTTATTTGTAACCACTGTAACCTCACCAGACCTATGTGTCACCATCTAACTTCTCTGATAAAATCAAGGGAGGTCAATAACAACACGTAGCTTATCTTCATCTGCTCTGAGCACCTTGATGTTTACAACAAGCGACTCTCTTCCCCCTTCACCATGGTTTAAGGTCTCTCTGTCCCTTCTGAACACCCCCAATTTGCACATTCACTATACTTGTCCTCAAAGAACACCAAATAGGGATGGCCTTTCCCAACACGTCCGCAACCAATACTTGGCGTATAAAATAAGTAGTAAGCTACCTCAAGGTCTACTTTAAACACGATATTTATTTTTACTTATGTGACGTATTTGACGTTCACTTTCTGAACCTATTGATTATATCAGCTCAAAAGAATTTCTATGGGCGAGATATAAAGAAATTACCAATTTTACGGGAAATATATTTTCAAATACCTTCCAGGGCTCTTTACATGACACTTTTGAAATGGGGATCGAAGGCTCTAGTTCCCCTTTGAAGGAAAATGTGTCACGGAGTTTTTTCGCTTGATAAAAATCCGTAGACTTCGGCTGGGTTTGAACCCACGAACACTTGACCCTGAGGTGATCACTTTACACCAAGACCACTGAGGTAAACATAAAACTTGTTCGGAATCCAAACAACTTTTTCCTAAATGTAATTAACACATTAACATCACGAACCATCGTCCTAAACATTATTTTTTATTTATAAGTACGTTCAAAAACCAGGGTAGGGCTATAGATTACTTAATGTAGGGAATAGGAATTAAAATTCATCTGCATTAACGTGGATAAGTAATGAGGGGGAAAACACAAGGGTAAATAGCGTGTGGATAGTCAACCTTGATGCACTCTTGCAACACGCGTGTTTTGACTCCTACGTTAAGTGTAATCCAGTCTTCTGTAAGCCCAATGTTTTCTTAAACATTGCGGAGTAACGAACTGAGAGTATTTCTTCAAATTATATATCAATTTCTTCCTTCCACAGATTTGTGGATGTGCTACTAATCGTGATACTTTAAGTTAAGTTAGCTTGAAATCCATCTATTAATACAATATGCGTGTTTAAAAAGTGCACTTTATAAACCTCAACAAAATAAAACCATTAATCTCAATTTAATTTCCTTACCATACACTTTCGACGCTATTTTTCCAAACTCTCCACGGTTATTACAATACAAGTTTTATAAAATCTAAGTCTAGTGATTGGTATTTTATGATTTATCATATTACATTAACTATGCACTTAAAATATATTGCAAAAAATTTATCGAAAAAAGGGAATTTTCTTTTTTTTTATTATTTAGCACCGTGTATGACTATCCATTCGGCTTATAATCCTGCGCTTAAGTACTAATTAAACTAATTGATTACGAATCGGGAAGGTTTAATTCAGAGGAAGTGAGCCCTCATTTGCCTAGAAGGATAGTGGAAAACCTTTTAAGAAAAACCACGCAAGTTAACTTGATAGATACCTTGAACGAACCTTGTCTCCCCGTCCTTGGTGGTCTAGATAAAAACGAAACTAGCGCGTTAGCCAACTACGCCCTCGGGGCGGGTAGATTTCTATTTTGATATTGAGAAGAATGGAGAGGGAAATGATGCCCTTGTGAATGTTTGATATTGAGGTGGTGGTAGGAACATGAGAGGAAGACCAAGAGACAAATGGCTGAAGGGAGTAAGGAGGACTGTGGAGGAAAGAAGAAATGATTGGTCCAAGGTGGAGGGAGTGAGGAATACCAAGGGACAGATGGCTGAAGGGAGTAAGGAGGACTGTGGAGGAAAGAAGAAATGACTGGTCCAAGGTGGAGGGAGAGAGGAATACCAAGGGACAGATGGCTGAAGGGAGTAAGGAGGAGTGTGGAGGAAAGAAGAAATTACTGGTCCAAGGTGGAGGGAGAGAGGAATACCAAGAGACAGATGGCTGAAGGGAGTAAGGAGGACTGTGGAGGAAAGATTAAATGACTGGTCCAAGGTGGAAGGAGAGAGGAATACCAAGGGACAGATGGCTGAAGGGAGTAAGGAGGAGTGTGGAGGAAAGAGGAGGAGACTGGGCCAGGGTGGAGGGAGAGAGGAATACCAAGGGACAGATGGCTGAAGGGAGTAAGGAGGACTGTGGAGGAAAGAAGAAATGACTGGTCCAATGTGGAGGGAGAGAGGAATACCAAGGAACAGATGGCTGAAGGGAGTAAGGAGGGCTGTGGAGGAAAGAAGAAATGACTGGTCCAAGGTGGAGTGAGAGAGGAATACCAAGGGACAGATGGCTGAAGGGAGTAAGGAGGACTGTGGAGGAAAGAAGAAATGACTGGTCCAATGTGGAGGGAGAGAGGTGGTGGGCGGAATACAGGCGGCGGAGAAGCTGATGTTTGAAACGGACCCAGCTACTGGCTGGAAGCTCTGCGTGATGATGATGATTATTGTGTTTCAACACTTCTTCCACTTGAACCCAGGAGCTGCGGTTTGTGTTGACAAGTTATGGAGTGCTTTAGACCACATGTTTTTAAATTGTATGTCGTGACCCTTCCAGGGGTCGCTAAATATACAATTGGGGTATTAGCAAACTTTTACAAATGTGATTAAATAAAATATTTTTTTTAAGACTATTCCTATATTTCCTATATTCTATGGGGCGTTGTCCTTCTGGTAGATGTATTATTCCTCAAGGAGATTATGTACTAAAGAAATCATAGTTTCTTGCATAGTTTCACAATATTTGTCACTGTTCTTAGCATCATTCAAAACCTTATAGTTTCCAGGCCCCTCTGAAGTGATGCAATCCCAGATGATGATTGCATCACCCCCTTGTTGGACAGCAGGGATGGGACAGGCTGGCTGAAATTTGTCTGTTCTTGTCCTGTGAACCCTAACCTTACGTCGAGGAAATGGTTCAAAGCGGCACTCTTCTGAAAAAATTACTTCCTTCCAAGATTCTTTAGCCACCCTAAAAGTTCCTGGCAAAACTTAAGTAGTTTTTTTGTGTGTTTCTCATTTAACAGAAGCTTGCAGTGCAAAATAGGAGCATAGGCTTGCTTCATTCAAACTATTGCACACAATTCCTTCAGTTATGTTAAGATTATCATAGGAAGACTTCATTTCCTGAGAAGATCACTGCAGCTAGCATTTCTATCTTTGTTACATAGCTGCTGCAGCCTACGGTCTTGTCTTAGATATGCTTTTCTCGCACAGCTTGCCCTAGGCCGGTTGGTGAATGTTCCAAACTCATTATATTACTTGAATGTTTGTTGCACACATGTTTTAGACATTCGAATAATATCAACAATTTGTCATTGTGACTTTGCAGCCTTCATTAAACCAATTATGTGCCTCTTAATCTCAAAATCTTTCATTTTTAATGTGTATTATCTTAAAATTAAGAGAGAACTAATAAAGGAAAAAGTTAAAAAAATTAGTTAGTATTTTTAGTATTTTAAGGGTGGTGTTAAACTTTTTTCAGACACTGTACGCTTGGGCTATAGGTACATAGTCGACAAAATGTCTAAACTTTATTTTTGTCGTTGAAATGTGTTCGATATGTTTGAATATAGGTGTGTACACAGGAAACGATAGGAAAATTCTGTTATTCAACAGTTGAAAAGAGCTGTGGAGCGCCACAACACTGCGATGACTTATTTGTCATATGACTTGGATGCACCTAGTGCACAGATAAGGAAGGAATTGTCTGTGGCCTAGGTGACAGAACCTAGATGTAAGTAGATACACTTTTCCGAAATATTTTGCAGTCAGATAAAATCAGTCTGCCCGCGGGCTGTAGGTTGCCGACTACTACCTTAGACTACACCTAATTTCATCGTTGAGGTAACTTCAGCTCTAAGTGAGATACGCTTTATCTTTGCTCTCTCACAATCAACTGTTGCCTGATCTCCTCTCTTTCTCAGTTATGTTGGAAGGTGGTGTTCTAGTGTAAGAAAGAGCTACTGGCAACATCCCCTAGACATTGTTTCGAAACTTATCTCATATTTGAGGGGAGATTACCACACTAAAACGAGAGTGTGTTGTGTCTCACTGTTCAGTCGGTCCTTGTATCTTTCCTCCACACTTGCACCGTCCGTGCCACCCACCCTCACTACTGCCTGAACCACTCCACAGTCCATGTTCTCAAAGCCATTGGCGACGAGTTCCCCACTGTACTCATTGCCCATGAGAACTCCTCTTTCTATTGGCTCGCTTGCGGCCACTATCGCTCACGTTTTACCACACTAATGGTAAGCTCCATTTTCTCCCATTGGACAAGGCCAGGCAGAGGTGTAGGGTATTTAGCATGGTGTATTCTCGGTTGGAGGCCAGTCTAAGAGTGGCTACTCAACCCGGGTGCGGCATTTGAAAGAGCTAATAAATTGTCGTGTTTGTACAAAGCAATTTTGTCTGAACTCCTTCTCCTTCCGTCATCTGTTACCTCCCACGCAACTCACGTTGTTGGGACTCTATCCAACCTCCTATCGCAAATCACGTTGCCGGGACTCTAACCTACCTCCCACCGCGATTTACGTTGCCGGGATTCTATCCTACCTCCCACAGCGACTCACGTTACCGGGACTCTATCCTACCTCCCACAGTGACTCACGTTGCCGGGACTATATCCCACTTCCACGGCGACTCACTTTGCAGGGACTCTATCCTATGTACCGAACAGCTCTATGCAGGTCTAGGGCTACAGGTAGCACATGTTATAATTGAAAAGAACATAGTTTAAACAACATATAGATTTATTAATAGAAAATATTATAGTTAAGAAAACAATGGTTTACAATAATATAGTTTGAAAAGCGTAAGGATTTTGATCCAAACAGTTAGGATTGAGAATATAGACTGTGTCTACAAGGGCTGCGTAGTCACCAGGCCACAGGTAGAAGTATTTCTAAAAAGGGTATCAATTAAATAGTTACTAATATAAAAATATTGGACAAGATATGTATGTAACTTTAAATCAATATTGCCTGATGGGTATTTCGAAAATAGTATGCATAAAACATTTCGGATATCAAGCTGTTGATAACAGCAGCCAATGGCTAGGAAATAGGTGTCAAAAAGTACTATGGCTGGTCTCATTCCCATTTGGTACTGCCTGGGCATTCAATAGTACATAAAGTTCAAAAAATAAGTGCATTGATAACAACAAAACAATAGGAATCGATCTAAAGGCAAAAGTTAAAGGGTATTATCTGCGCAGACCCCACTATGACTCTAGTGCAGTTCCCTGGGTTGCGCACCGAAACTAATAATGCACGTGAAACGTGTCTACTTAACCAATCCAAAATACTGTTTTCAATTAACTGTATAGTAATAAGGAAAACAAACAGACAGCCTGGGAATAGCCATCCATAAAGTGGACTTGTGCTCACGACGTATAAGGCATCAGGACAAATTTTGACCCAAGAATAGATAAAGGAAACTTGTGGAACTTTATAAGTCCCTAGCTAAGGTATTTTAATTTTCTACACCAGCGACTCATAATGTAAAGAAAGATTGATAAATATATATAGCAACATAGTCTACAGGACTGATTTACAATATTAAAAAACAAGCAATAAAGAGATTCGTCCCGCATTCTGAAGGACACAATATTTAATCAATAAAATAAAGCTTTGAGTTAGCAAGTCATCAATACTTGAAGTTGATTGACTGTCAACTAAGTATACTATTAATTCAAAAGAAAATCATCTCCGACATTATACAAAAAATCAAAGGGGGCAAACAGATATCGCTCATCTTTACAACAAAATCTAAATTCTAAGTCATAAGGACTCGTCGATTACTTTACAATACTTATTAAACCGAAGTCTGAGGATCCAGCCATAGCTGCGGCGAATCCCACGTTCTAGACTTCGTAGGTGACGTTGAAATGCGTCATCCTGTCTAAGGTGGCGGTGTATCCGACGCCTCAAACTTCATGGTCAACGTGATGGTGCTGAAATCCTTCCTTCAATGCAGGGATACTATAAACTGGCTCTATTGTGTGCTGGGACACGGTCGCTTATATATTTCCCAACTTGATACGAATGAAAGAAAGCAGAAAGGATGATAAACACATGAACATAGAAAGGAGAACTACGGATGAAAGCAGGCAGAAAGGGAGAAGTAACAAGAAAAATTCACTTGTGGGGAGAGGGAGGAACAAGCTTCCTTGGTTTACCACCAGGGTCGTTGATGAGCAGCAGGTCTTTGCATCGATGCTCACACGCATTTCTTCTCTTCAACAGAACTAGTTATGATAGCACGTATTGCGGCCATCATTGACTAGTTTAATTGAGCTTCACATGTGGAGAATCGAATCAACAGACATCCTGAAGATATGAGTACTCACCAAGGCATATTATATGGAAATATATCTGTTTTAATTATGTAATTCAGGATCCATTATTATTTTAATAAGAATTGGTGATATAGATGTAGATTACTATTTTTTCTTGATAACAGCATGGCAAGCGTATATAAATACATTAAACATTATCCAATGGGAAAAACAATGCGTTAAAATATTTTATTCATAACTATGTTAATATTAAACCTCTTCTTTGATATCTACTCCCGTATTTAACAAAAGCCAGAATTTTGACCAACCACGTGATTGAATGTTTGAAGGTAGGGAGAAACGTAAATTTATTAGACTGCATTTTCAGAGTAGACTCAGTTAAATATGTGAATATAGTTTATTTCTTGCATAAATTATTGAAATATTGAATTTTTTTTAAATTGTAGATGTCCAATCTATCTGATTGACATGCTACCCACCAAGACTCACGTTGCCGGAACAATCACGCTGACCTTTATCCTACCCCTACCCATACGGGACCTTTGAATATCATAAACTTTAAAGATCACCTTATTGGTTTGGACGCTCTTCGAACCTAGGACCATAGTCTTTGATATAAGTCAAGTAGACTTTTTGTCTAATATGTTTAATTATGTTCATCGCGCATTGTTGCAATGTTGCATTGTTACATTGTTGAGTTATGGTCTCCGTAATCTAAATATAACTACTTCTCGTTAGGAAGGAAGACGCGATTCACGCTCTATGTTTGTTGATATTCTATAATGTGTACCTTTTTATTGTTTATGACAAATAAGTATATGTTATTAAAATTAGACCATTTCGCATGATTTTCCAGTCATCCTCACCCTAATACAGGAAAGGGAGGGGATTGCAAATTAATTCAAATCTAGGCCCTAAAATTGTGGATGTATAACAAAGCGTGATGTTATATGAGTATGTTAAGCTAGTTAAAAAATGACATTGCGTGTAATCCATAATACTAGAAGATAGAAATTATATATTTCATCAAAATAAAACATCTAATATCTCTATTTTTTACCGACCAGCCACACCTAGCTCTATAAAAATCACAAATACAATATACGTCAGAACGATTAGAAAATGTTCATCTGTCAGAAAGGGTCGACTATACTATACTATAGTTATAAATCTGACCTTGTGGTGTAATGGTCAGTGCACCAGCCTAGGGGTTCAGAGTTCAATTCCTGGTACCTGGAGTATTTTTCTCTCAAGAGGAATTGTTCCAATGATTGCCGGGGGTTATTAAACTAGTCTTAAATTAGGTTAAGACACACACCGGCAATACACCTCCATATTCACTATCATCACATCATCTCATTACGGGAAACAGGATGGGTAAGGGAATATAACATAGTATAACAAGGGATAGTAGTGTTTTAAAAATAGTTCCCATTGAAGTAAGTTACAATAAAAGTTCATTAATTATAGTCAGGAGTGCTCGCCGCTCACCCTATTATGAGGCTGATGCCTTGGACTGTGCTACAATACAATTAGTCTGTATTTTTATACCTATGCGTGCAAACCAATATTTATATTTTTTGAAAAACATTTTAAAGAGTACTAAAGAGAAATGTATTATTTGTGAATCAATCAATGTGTTATGAAAGTATTATATTTATAAAAGTGTCGAAGATAATTGTATTAAAAACTAAACAATCTTGGAAGATAGACATGAAACATTATTAATTATATCATAAATAATAATGGTCAAAAAACCTTTTATCATCAGATCTTTTGTGCCAGTGAAACAAAACATATTTAAATTAAGACATATTACTTTTAACATTATTAGGCTCGTGATCGAAGGTAAACTATATTGTTAATATATATAGTTTTTTATTATTCACTCAATATTTTAATTAGCCTACAACTGATGGTATTGTATAGTAATTAATGTAAAAAAAAATTAAAACTAGCGTTGGAAAGATTTTTGAAAAAAGGTGAAAATTGAAGTAGTTATTAAAATTAAAATGTTGTAGTTTACAGAGATAAATCTTAATGGTAATTCCCTTACTGTGTTGATATGCCACGTAATCAACTATCATTTTGACGACTGGTTTCGAGATAATTCTACACCATTCTCAGATTTTTAATAAAGAAATACAAACTATGTTTAAACAACAACGTAATTGTTAAGGGTAGGTTCCAATGGAGTGTAACATATTATTCAAAAACAGCCAGTAAATAAAAATGGGTTTTTTGAGAATATCACATTTTTGGTAATTCATTGGTATATATCTAATACATTAGGATGATAAACTAGTCAAAAATTCATATAACTCATATCTTAAATTTTTACTTCTTCTCACATTAACAAAATAAATTAAAAACCAATTATTTATCAAGTATTATTATAATTCCTTGTCGTATAAATTGTATTTTATAAAACAAAATTATACCATCATTTTGCCATTTTGAATTAATTTTATTGGTCTTTTATTGCTATTTTTTTAATAACCTTCAAAATTTATTACATTATTGGTTTTTAAAGTAATTGAATAATCTAAAATAACATACAATTGTTATCATCTTGTATAATAATAATTGTTAGTTACAAGATATTAGATCAGACTTAGTTATTCTTTTTATCCTAATTGATTAAATTCCAACGTTAACATTTTAACCAACAATGGCTATTTAAACTAATAATTTTATGTTCTATAATATCAGTTGTTATTTATATTTACACATGATTATTTGACTGCTCTACTTGATTAGCAATATTTAAAACTCAATAAGCCAATATTATAGATTTTACTAATATTATCATTGACCAACTGCTCACAAGATCATATCTACAATATTTTATTCAGGTCATGTCGAGAGCCAAAATCGTCGTGACCTGATGGGTATGTTGCTCTCCAGACCTTGAAACACGTGAACTATTGAATGTTGGCATATCCTATCTCCTGATGTATCAGACATCGAACCACTCATGTTCTTCTGGTTTATTTCAGTCAAAATACGAATCCTCGATGACCTGGTTGGTTAAGAGACAACGCTCCCAGTGTGTGCAAGTCCAAAACGTGAAATCAGCCAACACTTTTTTATATTCAAATTGATTTTTATTTCCAAACAGAAAAATTAAATTAAACCCTGACCTCCCTACAAATAACCTTAGCTGAAAGTCAGGAAAATCTATCAGATCAAATTTTATGTATCCATGCGCCAAACCATATGATTGAAAGAGCCATATGTTGAGCATTTGTTACTTTTGGCAGTAAAAACTTTCACAACCATATTTTTCTTTTGACCTTGGTGAAGTACTCGCCCCAGGACCCGATGCTCCTGGGTTCAAACCCATCCGGGGTCTCTGAATTTTTCTATAGCGATAAAAAATAATTCTTAGCACAATTTATTTCATAGCGGGAGTAAATCCGTCGGCTTTATGTCGATTGTGTCATGGAATTTGTGTGAAAATACCTTGGCTGGAAAAATTGGTGTGGCTTTTAGTTATCACGCGTAGAAATTTCTTGTGCTGATATAAAAAGTAATTTCAGAAAGTGAACATTAGATACCTCAAATAAATAAATAGTTTCACAAATTTTGTTTTTTATATTTTTGCATTAGTACTCTTTTTTTTAATTAATGGCATTTGAAATGATGAAATTATCCATTTGGATATTATATTTCTACACCCTTATAACTTTACTGGCAAACACAAGTATTTTTAAAATTTATTTTAGCACTGCGTCTTACTACACGTTCTTGTTACAATAATATGTGCTAATTACTTTAAGGGATTAAGGATTACGACGATAATGTGTATCCAGATGAAGAAAGAGAGAGGGAAAAAATAATAAAGAAAAACTACATTCAGAACATACTACCAGGAATCGAACCGAGATCTCCCTGTCATCGGTAGTCAAGGCCGTATCCAGCCAATAATTTCAAGGGGGTGTGGTTGGTGGGCACATCCCCCAACTGCCTAAGGCTAGAATTTCTTTTAAATATTAAACCCCTCTAGAAACTTTCCGAAATGCTCTTTACGATAACACAGCCTCCTAATTTGTACTTGTGCCTTAATTTTGATATGGCTTGAATCATAAATAAATCTATATATTTTGTGTTCATTAAATTACGGAGGTGGTTTGACTACGGCCTTGTCGGCAGTCCAGTCTGTTGTGAGAGCGACGCCTTAGACCATTCGACAACTAAAGCGGGTGATAGAACGTTTTATGCCACCCATAAAATAAGTCTGTCATGTACATAAGGTCACATTAATTATTACGGCCAATGTTTTAATGGTTCGTGCTAACGGGACTGTACGTGCGACCAGAACGCCATCATCAGATTGTTCCTGATGATGAATACAGGAATACTTTTCAGTAATATTGTGAGTGATGATAGAATATTGATGAGGTTGTTAATTTTAATGAGTCTTTCCGGTATTGGGAGTTCTAGAGCTTTCATTACAATATTTCTTGTTCGACGACATCTTGCGTGCGTGACAGAACGAATGGAGGATGATATAGTCCGAACCGATATATTAGTGAACATGAAGATCAAGGTTTAGATCCCCTTCTGGTTGTACTGGCGGTGTTTTATCAAAAAATAATTTTACAATATGCCTCAAAATGATTGCAACCATATTTCCTGTTAATTACACCTTAAGACCCTGCGCTATTAGTGTAAATATGTATATGGCCTCACTGGGTAGTAAGACACGGATCTGAGGTCCAATTTTAATAGTAATACCCATATCTGACAGCTCTACATGATAATATATCTATGTTTAGTATTCACATGTCAAATTATTAGAATTACGGCTGTCACTTTTGTAGATATTATCTATACCTGTAAAATAACAATAATATTGAACCTGAAACATTGGCCTTGAGGAAAAAGGAGAACACATAGATGGTTCACATTAAGAGAAGAAATTGTTTCAGAATATTATGGGGATTCAGTCAGTGAAGTTCTGCTTGCGTTAAATGCTCTTATAGAGTGTGACACAACAATTAAACTGTGTACAAAAAAAACAACCTAAAATCCCCAAAGCAAACAGAAAATATCGATACTAAAGTTTCACTAACATAAATAAATACCTTTGTAGAAAATCAACTAAAATTTCTTGAGTGGTTAAATTTCAGCATATCAATAAGCCTGGACAAACTTGTGATGCAAGTAGGCAAATTTTATTTGGATCAAACCTAACGTCTTAAATAATATTGGTCTTTATGTACTCCGAGCATTAGCTCAACTTCATGTTTGGGAGAATTCATTAAATGCATTTGTTGAGCCACTTGATTTGTTGAGATTTGGCTACGCTACATATTATTAAAGTAACATACAACATGTTCTAATGAACCAGTAGGTATAAAATAAACTCTTTTCCCATACAATTGTCATAATTTATGTTATAAAAGTTTTTGCGTTTATAAACTAAACGAAATTGGTTCCGTGCGTACTGTTCCTGTCATGTTAACGGCTGCAAGAACTTCAACATAAACGAACTAATTACTGACTAATAATAGAACGGTGAAGAAGTTTATTGAATTTAACTTTGCATGTTGAGGTAAATGACATTCTTTTGAAGACTAATTACTATTTAATGTATAACTCTTAATTTAAATAAAACTTGAATGTATTTTTTGTATTGAATTTTAATTTGTTAAGGCATAAAACAACACTAATTTGGATAACACGTTATTCTTATATAGATTAGGCCTCTTCATTTTAAGTGCTTGTATTAGTAAATACAAATTTAATTAGGTCATGTACAAACCACTTGTGCGTATGAATACACACAGTGCTGGGAAAATAAATCTACACAGTGATCACCATCACACAAGAACTCTGTAACCAAAGACATTAATATACAATGACGGTAAAATATATAGTTGTAATATAGCAGAAAAATCATTTGTGGCTCAACTAAGGAGCAACATATCATTTTATATTTTCAGTGCTGAAGATAAAATTAATTTAATAAATCGTGTGCACAATTAAAGGTCTTGTTTATTCAGTTAAAATATCACACAAAATTCAGTATCAACATAATTGGCGCTCTATCACGTAGTTCTAAATACCAATTATATCATTAAATTACTGTACCATTTTAATTAGTTTCCAACCACGGGGTTATTATCAGATAATTAAACGATAACACTTTAATCGACGCCCAACTCGGACCAATTAATTCAATAACACTTTAATCGACGCCCAACTCGGACCGATTAATTCAATAACACTTTAATCGACGCCCAACGTGGACCGATTAATTCAATATCCCTTCAAGATAGTATTGAAAATAATCACATTTAATTGGTGTACATTTATTTAAAATGCTAGATAAATCACATGTTGGCGAAAATATGTCCATAATAAAAATCTTCTTGTTATCACTATAATCATAGAAATACACAGAAATTGACTTTGATGTTATTAAGTTTGTAGTCCTGAAAAATATACAAATATATTTGGATCTGACGTTAATAAATAGAAAATCTTAACAATATCACAATTAACTTCATTACTCTTCATACTTCCAACAAAGACTTATTTAAATTTATAATTAGTAAGTATCAATTGAATTTTACCATCGGTAAATGTAAAAATCTGACAAATGATTCTGATTCTAGAAGTGGAAGGAAATTGATGTCTTATTATTTATTTACTAATAACTAATATTTTTTGTGTTCAACGTCTTTGATTATTAACCACCTTTACTAAAAAACAAACAAAAACACATTTTTTTTAAACCACAGCACTAACACCTAATAAATGAAATTTAAAAATATTTAACATAATAATCAATCCTTTATAATCTCCTTTAATGTGAGTTAATTCATAAAATCATCATTAATATACACAGATATTTGATTTTTATACAAACATTCATTGATAATTTATACATTAATTTAATAAAATAGTTTGATAGAAACAAATTTATATTTTCCATAAAAAGGTTCTATATTATTTCGCTTGGCTGTCCATTTCACTTTTTTACTTTCTCTCTACAACTCAGAAAGAAAGTTTAGTTTTCGTACAAAAATCGATCTTAAGATTTTGATAAATATCAACCCCCTGAAACCAAAAAAGTAGTTTCCACAATGCCATCTGTTTATCTGACTGTACCTTGGGCTAGAGCTGAAACTATTTTACCGATTTGACTAAAATTTGGTATCTAGGGTTTTCACAGGTTTGCCCCAATGGGTTTTCGGAATTGTATATCTAACCCTAAAATTAAGGGCAGTTTACTGCAGGGCAAAAGGAAAAAAACTCGATTCTCTTAATAGTTTTGCAAAATGAATTTAAGGGCTCCATTCTGATGCGTAAATGTAAAATTTTTATAATATCTCCTAAAATATTTGACATATGAAATTACATTTCATTACAAATATGTAAGTCTATTTATAATACATATATATTATTTGAAACATATTTTATAAAACCAACAACTTTCAAGCTATACGCAAATATATTTATAAATATATATTTTAACTTTTTGAACAAAAAGTTAAAGTATTGCTATTGTAAAAACAAATATAACCTGAAATGTTATTGGATGTCAACGTTTGATGACTCCCCGAACGCTAAAAAGTGGTAATATATTAATGTTATAGTTAAACACAGACATTTAGGCCAATATTATTTATATATTTATTTGAGGACGGACACAAAGTTTATTTATCGTTTTATTCCACTTAAAAAATATATTCACACCACTTTCACAAACAACACTTACAAACATTGCTTCAAAATGGTGACTGACGAATTTAAACCATATGGTTGAACATGACTGTAAACAAGTTTTTTACAATGATGCACCCACACAGTTGATGACAATATTTTATTCAGTTAAATATTTCAAAATATGATAAAATAATCATAAAATCATCTATTATATGTAAAAAAATTACAATAATTTTCTCTTTTCAAGGTAATTACGATGCCTGTATTAAAAGGTATTGATGTGTGCACTATATTACACAAAATCAATAAAGTTCTAAAACGAGGAATAAGTACTTTTAATTATATTTAAAATATTGTTTGGAGTTAGATAAAAAGAAATTATTTAAAAAATAAAATAGTATGAGAAAACTTAAATTTACGCTATTTTAAATGTATTATATAACAAGTAATTAAAGATCTTTATATTTATAGCAAAACAGTGATATTTTACAAGTATTGGCAAACCAAAACCTAAACATATGAATTTCAAACAGTCATCCAGGTAAAAGCCTATCATGAATGGACTTTTAAATTTTAACGCAAAAACTCTCCAATGCTATATAGCGGTGGTCCCAAACCCTATACCCGCAGGGGTCATGGCGCCTGCCGAGCCTTTTGCGTCTGCCCACCTCTTTTAGACCACAGATGAAATGTTCTCGACTAATAATTTTAATGTCACTTTTCCCACTAAAATATAATTTTTGCTTATCTCCAGGTATGCTGTTCTCAGGAAGTTGGTGATATAAAGTAACTATATTACACAAAATCAATAAAGTTCTAAAACGAGGAATAAGTACTTTTAATTATATTTAAAATATTGTTTGGAGTTAGATAAAAAGAAATTATTTAAAAAATAAAATAGTATGAGAAAACTTAAATTTACGCTATTTTAAATGTATTATATAACAAGTAATTAAAGATCTTTATATTTATAGCAAAACAGTGATATTTTACAAGTATTGGCAAACCAAAACCTAAACATATGAATTTCAAACAGTCATCCAGGTAAAAGCCTATCATGAATGGACTTTTAAATTTTAACGCAAAAACTCTCCAATGCTATATAGCGGTGGTCCCAAACCCTATACCCGCAGGGGTCATGGCGCCTGCCGAGCCTTTTGCGTCTGCCCACCTCTTTTAGACCACAGATGAAATGTTCTCGACTAATAATTTTAATGTCACTTTTCCCACTAAAATATAATTTTTGCTTATCTCCAGGTATGCTGTTCTCAGGAAGTTGGTGATATAAAGTCCCTCTCTTTCCAATCCCACCCTCCCATTTCTCTTTCTTTGCCGGGTCATTTACAAAGTGTAGCTTTACACCGAACCACTGTAGTTTCAAGCTGAATGGTTTTGCTTTTATCTAATCTCAAATATCTACGCCCTTCCATCATTCTCTTCACACTCACTAATACCATAATAATACTTTCTATTTCTTTTGTAAATATTTTGAAATATGTCTACTCAGCTTTGTTGCATGAATAAAAACAGAATAAATATATATTGTAAAAATTGACACAAGCACCAAAATGGTGGGGAGTGGTTAAATATTTCCTTGTGTCTTTATTTTGGTCTTGTTAAAACCGTACATAAAACAGTATTTATAATTCATTTTTTGTCAACTTGGAAGGGGTAGCTAGGCCCTGAGTATCCCCCACAACCACATGTAACGTCACAATCACTGTTGGAAACTTAACATGGCATTTGACCGGAAGTGTGTATAGCGTTGAGGCTGACCTCTGAGCCTGGTGGGAGTTGGTAAATTTGCCTTGAAAAAGGAATTGGTGCCCGCCGAACTACCGTTAGTTTTGAATGTGCTCTAAGGTACAAAAAGATTGGGGACCTCTGCCATAGAATAATTAAATATAAATATGTCTCTCAAAAAGTTTATGTTGTTTTTCCTTAAACCTCTTAGGAGAAATGTTTGTACAACAATGATCTATATACATTTTAAACTCAATAGACAATATTTACATTTTTTAATGCTCAAAATTTATAAATCAGGAATTTATATCAATGCGAAGGCATGAAGATTTGCAACACCTAATAAAAGTTCAAAAATTGTAACCGTAAGTTGAAATTTTTTTACGAATTGTTGACCCTTGTGGATTCAATATTGATCTTTTTTATCGGTCCAAACATACAAATGAGGATATTAATTATTTAAAAATAAAATTATGAAATTTAAATGCGGGACTCAAAAATAAGTTTTACATAAGTATAGTGCAATTTAAGCTTGGTTTTGCTAGTTTATATTATTTCATTTCACATATCTTACGAGTTTTGAGTAAATATGTCCATTTTCGAATAATAGAGAGAGAAAGTCCGTGAGGAGTTAAATACTATTTATTTTATAAACAAATATAAATTATGATAGATATCATTAATACAAATTCTATCATTGTCAATCAAACTCACTAAACAAACTCGTTTGGAACTAGATTCTATACAAGAGAAAAAAACCAATATTATCATCCTCATCACCAACTGTTTACAACCGGTTACTGGGTCTGTTTAATAAAATACATCCATCTTCCTATATTCTTCCAAATTCCTCCTCCTTTAGTTAATTTAATTTTTCGCTTTTACTTTCACACTTTTTGTTAAATTCTCCTCCCATCACATTTTATGTCCCGCCTAACGGTTCTTCCCTTCATTTTTCATATACTCATTTTTTCAGCATCCTCTTCGTTTCCAACCTCATTTAATGCCCAACCCATCTTTGCTTTTTTTCTCTATCAACTCATGTACTAGGATTTTCCCGGATAGCTTCATTTCCTATCATCTTTCTCATCATTATAGTTAATATGACCATTCAAAAATTTCATTCATCCATAGATGAATAATTTAAGAATATAAATCCACCGTTCAGAATTATATTTACAATTAAGGTTGAAAAGGCCAACTATACTTGGTCTGGATATGCCTATGAAGCATTTTTAACTGAACTATTAAAAATTAATCATCGTTAGTGAAATACTTATTAAGGAACAGATGAAAATGCATGTGCTTTATAAATATCTGTAATAATAAATAGAATAATAACAATAATAATATGAAATGCATAATCTTAAGCATCCTATGTGGGTAAGAGTACGCAAAACGACGTACAAGATCACATTCATTTTCATTTGTTCTTTAATAATTATTTCACTAACCATAGTTATTTTTTCAATAGTTTGGTTAAAAATTCATCATAGGCATAACCAGACCAATTATAGTTGTCCTTCTCTACCTTTTACCCGCCTCGATTGCGTAGTTGGCTAACGCGCTTGTCGTGTTGAGCTTAACTGCTGAGGACAGGTAGATCGAGGGTCGAATCTCGGTCGGGTGAACTGGGGGTGGATTTTCCTAAATGGTTTTCCACTCTCCCTCCACGAAAATTCGGGTTCACTTCCTCTAATTCAACCTTCCCAATTCCTAATCCATTAGAGTAATTAGTACATAAAGCGTATAACTCGAACGGGGAGTAAGACGTGGTGCTAATTATTAAATAAATACTCTACCTTTTATTAAATATAAATATGAAAGGTGAATTTATATTATTCAGTTATTCATCATGTATGTGTGCAGGAGGTAGGAATCCGATACTCTTATTTTTGACACTAGAAAACAAGAGAAATGGCGGGAAATCAGAACCAACCTTATTTGCTTGCAAAATCTGGGGGTCGGCTTCTCCCTGACACTAAATAACATTTCTAAACTTTAACTGGGTAGTACCTGTGAAGGTCGACAGTCATTAGTGAAAGCTGGCCGCTCATGATTATCATGAATTTTTTTTTCAGTGTCGACAACGAATAATAACTGTGGACATTCATTGGGTTTAAACTTTCCCTGTAACATATAGGGCAGATGATGGGAATACAGCCATGCTAAGTTTGAAGTATTTTAACGGCATCAATTTATGGAAATTTCAAAAACTTTTTGTGGGAAAGAGTACTTTGGTTCCTTGATAAGGATGAAAAAAATATTCATATATTCAATTCTATTGGAAATATAAAAAAACTCATTTATTAATGTATAATTTTGTGCCATATAAAGCACTAGCAGCCCATCCCGGCTTCGCACGGGCATAATAATATAATAAAAGAAAATACACAATGTTTTACAGTGAGTTTCTAAAAAAATAACATTCATTGAAAACAAAAAACTAAGATATTAATTTTTTTTTTGTGAATATATTTTCTTAAACTTTTTTTTTATTTACATTGTTTTTTTTATATTTTATTTGTTTATTTTTATTTTTTTTATATATTATTTTTCACTTTTTTTTTTCCATTTTTAAATATTTTTTTTATTTATACTTATATTAATTGTTAAAAGATCATAACCGCAAAACAAAAGCCATTTAATTTATTGAGTAAGAGCCTCCCTGTAAACAATATTTGATGTGGTTTTATTTTGTGGCAGCAAAATAAATTGATTTTCAGGGGCTCCAACCCGCGATAGGCCAACGTATAATTGACCATGAGTAAAACATTTCTTTCGCAGATCGATCCCAACTAATTCGAAGGTTTGACCTTGGGACTTGTTAATTGTTAATGCGAAAGATGTTTTTACCGGAAATTGAAGCCGTTTAAATGGGATTGGCAAATCACTTGGGATCATCGGTATCCTCGGTATATGAGCTAGTTGACCAGCTGCTGGACCGGTCATAATAGTCGCTACAATTAAATTTTCCTTTAACTCCTTAATAAGCAACCTCGTCCCATTGCACATGCTTGGAGGGCTTAAATTTCTCAAAAGCATGATTGGAATTCCAATTTTTAACGTCAGTTCGTGTGGTGGTAATCCAGAAGGGTTCAAGGAATTCAAAAATTCCTGTGGATAATGAACTGTATCTTCAATATTAGTTACAGTGTCTATCGACTTGTATTTTTTTATCTGACCGCTGACTTTTTGAACGATAAGATTGTTTATTTCGTTGACAGTATCATTCTTTACTGATACTATTGCCCTAGAGCACAACCAATGAAAGTCCTTTTCGTGCAAATTCTCGATATCAGGGTATACTGCATCTATTAAATTTTCCAAATCATGGAGTATTTGGCCTAGATACTCATCCAGAATAATGTCACTATATCCGCTTAAATTTGGAGCAGGGAAAATTCCTTCACCAAGTTTTAGCAGTTGTTGTGGGAAATCACTGTCACTTCCATGAAGATGAGCTCTCATATTCGTCCTTAATTTTAATGTTTCAATCGAAGTCCATAAGGGAGACGATTTCAAGCATGCTTTGATGATATCTGCTCGCGTACCTCTGTTAATAACGGGGAGAGTCTGTCGGAAATCTCCAGCAAATACAAAAGTAATCCCGCCCATGACTGCAGAGGAGTTCCTGAGGTCTTTTAAGGTTCTGTTCACGGCCTCTATATGTGCTCTATGGCTCATCGTGCATTCGTCCCACATAACTAATGAGGTGTCTTGTAGTAATTTACCTAGAGGCCCGTTTTTGCGGATAGAACATGTAGATTGTTGCTCAAGATTTACAGATAGCGGAAGTTTAAAAGTAGAATGAGCAGTTGTTCTTTGTATTTTTATTTGTTGATTTTCCGTCGTCATATATTTTTTGAAACTCACTTAAATTTTGGGGTGCAGCTGAGGGCTTGGAGACAGTTTTAAAGTCCTTGCCTTTTCTGAATGTTTGTCAATATTCTTGTATCTTGTAATTTTTGTTTACTTTTTTTTATGCTTGGCTAACCACTTTCATATTGTCATTTTTGGAAAGCAGCTTCATAGGCTTCTTCTTTAAATGTCTGCACAAGCTTGAAAATAGTAGTCTATTTATTCCCCATGCGTAAAGTGAGCTTGTGGTCCCATCCTTTCATTTAATTGGCTGTTCGATGTCTCAGACCTGCGATGTTCCACATTTTGATAGGGATGTTGTGACTCTGGACCCACTGGTCAGTAAAATAGTCCAAGAACATTGATATCCTGTCGTTTTGAGGAGCCTCAGCCATGATAATCATCCATCATTCATCCATGTAGTATTGAGGTATTAGGGATAATGTTGTACATATCTTAAGCGTTTTGCGAACATATTCATTGTTTTGAAGTCCAATGTCAATATATAAACTTGGATTTTTCACCATCGGGACTGAGATATTTAAATTTTGGTAATTCCCAATCATAAATTACATAAGCGCAATCTCAGATTTCATCTTAATCATCTGGATTCCACTGTAGATATCAGTTTCTGACTGATCGAATGAGTCTACAGTACGTGCTCACTGTTTAATCATATTCCGAGAAATTTTAAGTGTCTGGCAAAACCAATTTATCTTCTGGAAAGTGGATTTCCTCCCTTCGTGTGGAATTCTGCTAAGTTCCCAATGCTGTCCTTCAAGTTCGCACAGTTTACCTTTAACGTTGTTTTTATTTTGGCATTGTAGTAACAAAGTTGTAACCCTGAGTGTAGATATATCTGAGAATATCGTTCATGGGAACCAACCCTTCAGCTTTCACGCATTTTCGACAATTTTCCAATCTCTTCTTAATCTCAATCTTTGCCACATCTGTTACACAAGTGTGTGGTGCCGATTTCAACATAATTATTTTATCACCACTTATATCAATAGTGGTTTTTACCTATCCACGGCACTTCTCCTTCTTCTACTTGACACACATACAGTGTTGGACCTATGTTGACAAAACTGGTAACCATCGGCGATTAGATTAGGTTTACCCTTCTTATTCGTAACCACTGTAACTTCAACAGACCTATGTGTCAACGTATAACTTCCCTGGTCAAACGAAGAGAGGTCAATAACAACACGTAACTTATCTTCATCTGCTCTGAGCACCTTGATGTTTAAAACAAGCGACCCTCTTCCCCCTTCTCCATGGTTTAAGGTTTATTTGACCGTTCTGAACACCCCTTTTTAGCACACTCACTATAATTGTCTTCTACGAACACGAAATAAGCCTGTCCCTTTCCAACACGTCCGGAACCGATACGTAACGTATAAAAAAAGTAGTAAACTGCCTCGAGGTCTACTTTAAACACGACATTTATTTTAACTTATGTAACGTATTTGACGCTCACTTTCTGAATCTATTGATTATACAAGCTCAAGAGAATTTCTATGAGCGAGATATAAAGAGATTACCAATTTTACGGGAAATATATTTTCATGTACCTTCCGAGGCTCTTTACATGACACTTTTGAAATGTGGACCGAAGGCTCTACTTACTCTCTGAACGAAGATGTGTCATGGAGTTTTATCGCTTGATAAAAATCCGTAGACTTCAGCTGGGTTTGAACCCACGAACACCTGACTCTGAAGTGATCACTTTAAAACAAGACCACTGAGGTAAACATAAAACTTGTTCGGAATCCAAACAACCTCTTCCTAAATGTAATTAACACATTCACATCACTAACCATCGTCCTAAATTTTATTGTTTATTTATTAGTACTTTCAAAAACCAGGGCAGGGCTATAGATGACTTAATGTAGGGAATAGGAATTAAAATTCATCTGCATTAACTTGGATAAGGTATGTGGGGAAAAAACACTATGGTAAATAATGTGTGGAAAGTCAATCATGTATGTAAGGTCAAACTCTCGTATGATATTCGTGTTTCGACTCCTACGTCAAGTGTAATCCAGTGTTTTGTAAGTCTGATGTTTCTTAGACAGTGCGGCGTAACGGACTGCGCGTATTTCTTCACATTTATTACTTCAATTTATGTATCAACTTTTTCCTTCCACAGATCTGTGAATGTGTTACTAAGCGTGATACGTTAGGTAGTTGAGGTAGTGGGAGGAAAGAAGGCGGCGGAGAAGCTGATGTTTTAAACGGATACAGCCAGTGGCTGGAAGCTCTGCGTGATGATGATGATTGTGTTTCAACACTTCTTCCCCTTGAACCCAGGAGCTGCGGTTTGTGTTGATAAGTCATGGAGTGTCTTAGACCACAGGTTTTTAAATTGTATGTCGTGACCCTTCCAGGTGTCGCTAAAAGTACAATTGGGGTATTAGCAAACATTTACAAACGTGATTAAATAACATATTTATTTTATGACTATTGAAATTATAATACATTACAATTTTTCATTCTACGTTTGTTTAATTTATTGATTAGAAAAAACGTCGTGGTTTATAACTACACCAACATAATTATAGTAATCACTAGTATGATTCACTAAGTTAAATTAATGACTTCCACTTATTTAAAATAGTAGTTGTTTAAACTTTATTTATTGTATCAAAATAACTGGCCCTCGTGCTATATATAGTGAGGATTACAGTTGGGCCACGAACTCCTTCTTGGGTATTGTTTCTCATCTCTAGCTGTTGTGGCGCTCTATTTAGGATGGTTGTAAATGTTTTCCCAAGCCGAGTGAAAAGCACCCAGGAAGGATAGTTAAAGCCGCGTACACATCTAAAGAACAATCTTGAAAAAAAAATGGTATAGAACTATTCAAAGATTTCCTCACTCTATTGTTTAATAATAGAGATATTTACGGTGACTGTGTAATTCCAAAACATGCAATAAACCCACACCTTTTTATACCCAAATTGATTTTTATTTCCAAACAGACACATTAATTTAAACCCCTATATAAGTACAAATAACCTTAGCTGAAAGTTACGAAAATCTATCAAATCAAATTTTTATGTATCCATGCGCCAAACCATATGATTGAAAGACCCATATGTTGAGAATTTGTTACTTTTGGAAGTAAAAGCTTTCACAACCTTATATTTCTGTTGACCTTGGCGAAGTGCTCACTCCAGGACCCGATGATCGTGGGGTCAAACCCAGCCAAGGTAGATGGATTTTTCTTTAGCGATAAAAATAATAATTCGTAGCACAACTTCTCTTGTAGCGGAAGTAAAGACGTCGATTGTGACAAGGAAGTTGTGTGAAAATTTCTTGGTCGGAAAAATTGGTGGGGCCTTTAATCCTCGCTCGTAAAAATTTTCTGGTGTTGCTATTATGAGTCCGTTCATAAAGTGCTCTTTAAGTAACTCAAATAAATAAATAATTACAGAAATTTTGATTTTTATATTTTTGCATTTGTAATTTTTTAAATTATTGGCATTTGAAATGAAGAAAGTATCCATTTGGATATTATATTTTTCCACCCTTATACCTTTACTGGCAAATCCAAATATTTTAAAAATTTATTTTAGCACTGCGTTTTACTACACGTTCTTGTTACACTGATGTGTGATAATTACCTTAAGGGATTAAGGATTAATTAAGAGAATGTGTACCCACATGAATAAAGAGAGAGTGAAAAAATAACAAAGAAAAATTACACTCTGAACATACTACCAGGATTCGAACCGAGATATCACCTTCATCGGTAGTCAAGGGGGTATCCAGCCAATAATTTCAAGGGGGTGCGGTTGGTGGGCACTTCCCCCAACTGCCTAAGGCTAGAACTATTTTTAAATATTAAACCCCTCTAAAAACTTTCTGAAGTGCTCTTTACGATAACACAGCCTCCTAATTTGTACTTTAGCCCTAATCTTAGTATTATTTGAACCATAAATAAATATATTTTTTGTTATTTAAATATCGGAGGGGGTCTGACTACGGCCTTGTCGGCAGGCCAGTCTGTTGTGAGAGCGACGCCTTAGACCATTCGACAACTAAAGCGAGTGATATCACATTTTGTTCCACCTATAAAATGAGTCAGTCATGTCCATAGGGTCACATTGTTTATTACGTCCAATGTTCAAACGGTTTCTGCTACTGGGACTGTACGTGCGACCAGAAAGCCATTATCAGATTGTTCCTGACGATGAATACAAGTAGCGTCTAAAGCCGATTCTTGCAATCGAAATTTCCAGTAATATCGTGAGTGATGATAGAATATTGATAAGGTTGTTAATTTTAATGAGTTTTTCCGGTTTTGGGGGTTCTAGAGCTTTCATTCCAATATTTCCTTTTCGTCGACATCTTGCGTGCGTGACAGAACGAATGGAGGAGGGTACAGTCTGATCCAATATTTCGGTGACCGTGAAGGTCAAGAGTTTAATCCACTTCGGTTTGTACTGATGGTGTTTTATCAATAAATAGTTTTACAATATGCCTCAAAGCGAATACAAACATATTTCCTCTTAGATACATCTTATGACTCTGAGCCATTAGTGTAAATATGTATATGGCCTCACCGGGTAGTAAGACTAGGATCTGAGGTCCAATTTTAATAGTAATTAATACCCCTATCTGATAGCTGTACATGATAATATATCTATGTTTAGTATTCACACGTCAAATCATGTGAGTTGCGGCTGTCACTAATGTATATATTATCTATACCTGTAAAATAACAATAATAATGAACCTGGAACAATGGACCTGAGGAAAAAGGAGAACACATAGATGGTCACATAAAGAGAAGAAATAGCTTATGAGCGAGGAAGGAAGAGGGGATAAGTATACAATGAGAGCAACTGATGGATGAACTCAGACAAGGAAAGAAAATGAGGTTTTGAGGAAATAAATGAAGCTGCCTATAAGACAGGCTGGATAAGTAAATTTAGGCACGGCATTGGACTTGTAGAGTTACAGGGCTATTAATAATAATACTATTACTTCTACTACTACTAATAATAATAATAATGATGATAATAATAAATCTTAAATCTATCGCCTACTCAGAAATTTAATAAAAAAAAATATAAGAAAAAATAAGCTTTGTAGAAAATAACTATCTACATTATGAATTTATTTTAGCTATACAAAGAAACACTGGTACTGCAGAGTTAATAAAGGATCAGTAATTCTTTATCCCCCTGCTTAGGTCTTTGGTTTAGCATTCTAAAAAAGAGCAAGAAAGCAAAATTGATGAACTAAATCGCAGTATAGAGCAATATCACAAGAAATAGAAATATATTTCCTCTTAGTCCGGAAGAAGTTCACTTTATGGATGGAACGGGACTTAGACATTCAGTACCCGTTGTGGTCCTTTCGAATACTAAAACAATTGTGGAATTAGAAATTTTTCATCTGGACAGAATAATAAATTGTTGCAACAGATTAATGTTACATGCATTGACTTAGTTTTTGACAGGTACGGGAAATCATCTATAAAATTTGAAGATAAAGAGAAAATCCGCTGGCGAAGATTCACAATTGTTATAATAAAAGGAGGGAACACACAACTTGCAAAATAGTAGTATAGATACATACTTAGCAAGGAAAACAAAACCCTCTTTTGTCTGTTCAAATCGAATCTCATTTTACGGAATGCTTAAGTTCCAAAACTCTGACTTCTTTTGGCGGATAGTTTCTGAATGGAACCGAATACTCTGAGAAAAACTATGAACAACATGTTTCCAAGGTAACTCATTTCCCAAGTTATCACTAGAACGCTGATTCTAGAATGTTCTTTCATGCTTATGAAGCTGTTAAACAGAATTTTTCACGCAGTATTGTTATTTACAGTCCTGACACTGACATTTTCATACTTAGAATTTGATTTGGATTCATTCACAACGGTTAGTTGTATTGGTCTTTTGATAATTGCCGGGATCAGTGAAAATAGATGTCTTGGATGCCTTATCGTTTCAGAGTATTGTGGGGATTCAATTAGTGAAGTTCTGTCTGCGTCAAATGCTCTTACAAAGTTTGACACAACAAGTAAACTGGGTACAAAAAAAAGCCCTAAAATCCCCAAAACAAACACTAAACATCGATACTTGTTTCTTAAACACAAATACCTTTGAAGAAAATCAACTAAAAGACCTTGAGTTTTTATATTTACAGCATATCTAGAAGCCTGGACAAACTTGTGATGCGAGTAGACACCTTTTATTTTGGGTCAAACCCAACGTCTTAAATAATATTGGACTTTATGTACTCCGAGTATTAGCTCAATTTCATGTTTGTGAGAATTCATTAAATACATTTGTTGAGCCACTTGATTTACTTAGGTGTGGCTACGCTATATATTCTTAAGTTAACATATGACATGTTCTAATGACACAGTACGTATACATTTTTTTTTTTTGCTTTTCCAATGCAATTATCATAATGTATGTTATAAAAGTTTTTCCGTTTATATTCTAAACGAAATTGATTCCGTGCGTGCCGTTCCTGTCATGTTAACGGGTGCAAGAACTTCAACATCAACGAACTAATTACTGGTGACCTGGCGGTCTAGGGGTAAGGTGTCAGACTTCTATGCTGGCGGCCGGGGTTCGATCCTCGGACCCGGCAAAGATTTATCTGATTACCAAACCCTTCCTTCACCTCTGACAAGACATCTTGTGAATGTGGGGAATGCCAGGCCTCCACCGTGGTTCGGATTCCACGTTAANCACGTTAAACTGTAGGTCCTCCATTTCATCTTACAATCACCCTACCATTACACATTAGCGTAAGTGCGTATAACCCGAACGGGTAGTAAGACGCGGTGCTAATAATAATAATAACTAATTACTGACGAAGAAGAGAACGGTGAAGTTGCTAATTGAATTTAACTTTGCATGTTGATGTAAATGACATTCTTTTATGACTAACCACTATTTAATGTTTAACTCTTAATTTAAATAAAACTTGAATGTATTTGGTTTAATGAATTTTAATTTGTTAAGGCATAAAACAATACTAATTTGGATAAAACATTATTCTATATAGATTAAGGCATCTTGATTGTTTAACTGCTGGTGTTAGTAAATACAAGTTAACTTAGTGAGGTCATATATAAACCACTTGTGCGTATGAATACACACAGTGCTGGGAACATAAATCTACACAGTGAACACCATCACACAAGAACTTTGTAATCAAAGACATTAATATTCAATTCCGGTAAAATATATAGTTGTAATATAGCAAAAAATCATTTGTGGCTCAACTAAGGAGCAACATATAATTTTATATTTTCAGTGCCGAAGATAAAATTAAGTTAATAAATCGTGTCCACCATTAAAGCTCTTATTTATTCAGTTAAAATATCACACATAGTTCCGTATCAGTATAATTGGAGCTCTATCACTGAGTTATAAATACCAATTATATCATTAAATTACCCTACAATTTTAATTAGTTTTCGACCACGGGGCTATTATCAGCTAATTAAACGATAACACTTAAATCGGTGATCCGCTAAAAACCCATAACGCTTTAATCGACGCCCAACGTGAACCAATTAATCCAATATCCCTTCAAGATAGTATTGAAAATAATCACATCTAACTAGTGTACATATATTTAAAATGCTAGATATTTAACATGTTGGCGAAAATATTTTCATAAGAAAAATCTTCTTGTTATCACTGTCATCAGATAAATACACAGCAATTTACTTTTATGTTATTAAGTTTGTAGTCCTGGAGAATACACAAATATATTTGGATCTGACGTTAATAAATAGAAAATCATAATAATATAACAATTAACTTCATTAATCTCCATACTTTCAATAAATACTTATTTAAATTTATAATTTGTAGGTATAGATTGAATTTTACCACAGGTAAAATGTAAAAACCTGATAAATGATTCTAGAAGTGGAAGGAAACTGATAAGTCTTATTATTTATTTAATAATGACTAATTATTTTTTGGTGAAAATTCTTTATCTATTTATTTATTTACCACTTTTACTAAAAAACAAACAAAAACACAAATTTGTTTAAACCACAGCACTAACACCTAATATATCACACTGTGACCAATAAAAATAAATTTACATATATTCAACATAATAATAAATCCTTTATAATCTCCTTTAATTTGAGTTAGTTCATAAAATTTTCATAATTATACACAGATATTTGATTTTTATACTAACATTAATTGCTAATGCATAAATTAATTTAATATATACAGTTTGATAGAAACAAATTTATATTTTACCATACAAAAGTTCTATATTATTTCCCTTGGCTGTCCATTTCACTTTTTTACTTTCTCTCTACAACTCGGAAAGAAAGTTTAATGATCGTAAAAAAATCGAGCTTAAGATTTTGATAAATATCGACCCCCTGAAACCAAAAAACTTCCCTACCTACGCAACTATTTGAGATACAAAATAACTTTTAATTTAAAAATTGTAGTACTATTAAAAATAAAAAACTTTTATATGAAATATATTTTTATAAAACCAACAGTTTCTGAGATATTGGAAAATATATTAATACAATTTTGTGAGCTTTAGTTGTAACTAGATACTACTTATAATTCATTCACGACCTAAGTTTACTTGGATGACTGTAATGAAAACTGATGGTAATATCTTAATGTGATAGTTAACCACAGTAATTTAGGCCAATATTGTTTATATATTTATTTGAGGACGGACAAAAGTTTATTTATCGAGAGAGGTGAATTTAGATTCCTCAGTTATTCATCATGTATTTGTACTAGAGGGAGGAGAGAAAGCTACTTCTCTTATTTCTGGCATGAGAAACTAGGATAAATGGCGGGAAACTAGAACCAACCTTATTTGCTTGCAAAATCTGGAGGTCGGCTTCTCGATGACGCTAAGTAAGATTTCTCGACTTTCACTGGATAGTACCTGTGAAGGTCGACAGTCACTAGTGAAAGTTGAGTGCTCATGATTATCATTAACTTCCATGATCCTTTTCAGTGAGTGAAGACATTGACTAGTCACCGTGTACATTCATTGGGTTTCAACTTTCTCTTAACATATAGGGTAGATGATGGGAATAAGGCCATGCTAAGCTTTGAAGAATTTTCCTGTTATCAATTTATGGTAATTTCGAAAACTTTTTGTCGGAAAGAGTACTTTGGTTCCTTGATAATGATGAAAAAATATTCATATATTCCATTCTATTGGAAACATTAAAAAAACTCATTTATAAAAGTATAATTTTGTGCAGAATTTAAAGCATATGAAGTTAATATGGACACCGATTTTAACAACCATCTTAAATTAGAAATTATCAAACATTAAATAATGATAAATTGCGATTTTAGTTGAAATTTTACTATTATGGTTAGTGACAAGGAAATAATTATTGTTGATCGCAAAACCAATTCATATAATAAAATCGAAAGAAAAAAAATGAAAATGAAAATTGATCGAGATGTCCTTTTCTGTATGTTTAAATTAAGTTACTCTAAGCATTTTGTACCCAAAAAAAAAAAAAAAGTCTTAGGCTTCCTTGGTGAGGCAAACACATTTCTCATGAACATAAGTTCCACAAAATCCACAGATTCTCATGTATTTTACTTCATTTTCACAACAAACAATACAATGCCAGCTTTTAGGGATTTTTTTATGAAATCCTTTAGATTTAGCTTAACATTTTATTTGGGTAGAGTCTTCAAATTTCTTGTTGGTAGTTTGTTTGCCGTCCTTATTGTATTTCTTACCTCCAAATAAAACTTTCTTCAATATCACACTACCATTGTTGATAGCAGGTTTCATAATTCGCTTAGTCTTTTTTTCTTTCAGTGTAGTCAGCATTTCCCCAAAAGAACTGTGTTAAGATGGTTTTTCTATTGCTTCAGGATCATCTGAATCATCAATTTCATCTGTATCAAAGTCATCTGAGGAATTTGATGGCTCATCCAAGTATCCAGAGGTATCTGAATCGGATGATGGTTTGCTGTGACGTCTACGTTAATAATGATGGACCTTCCTCTAATGAGTGGATGAGCCTGCCACAGGATGGAGATGGTTGCCAAGTTGTTACAGTGACGTTTAGCCTGGTGTGGTATTGTTAACCATGTGTGTGTTTGGTGGCGGCTGTTCAGTGGCTGTGGTTGGTGCAAAGGCCTCTTCGGGGATTACAAGAGGACTGAAGGGATACATTCCTGTGGCCACAAATCCACTTTTCATGTCAGCTTGAATTATAGACTTCTCCCGTGTTGGGGTAAAACCATCAGCGAAGTTCAGCCTTGAAATATCTTGTTCCCCTCTATGCGTGTCAAAACAGGCATGCATACTGATCCCAAAAAATCTCAAAAATTGTAAATGACATTTGTTTATAATTTGTAGCGCATGCGTTGTGTTTGATGGTAGACAATACACGAGAATATCATTCTCTTCAACAACTTCAAGTATCTTGTAATTTAGGGGTGATTTAGCTTAAATCATTTGGAATAAAGCTGACATTTGACTAACTTTTGAAGAACTTCATCTGAAGTGTTAATAGTTTCAGATATAGCACCAGGTAGTCTCATGGACGTACCGCCCATAGCACGTTTGAGATCATAATCAGCAACTTCCATCAGAGTGTTTATATCTGGTAAATATGTGGGTACTCTCAGATAACCATATAAATTTCCCAAGCAGGTGTTATCCATGATCAAGTTGAATATCAAGATCATGATGAAAGATCTCTGATGGAATAAAGCAAGCGGTGATTGGATTGCCTCTCCTATTGACACGTGAAATGAATCCAAAAACACATTATTTTGTAATTTTACATACTTTTCTAAAATATCAAAATAAATTAACGCTTTCCATATGATAACTATTATTATATTACTACACACATACAGTGATCAAATTGATATCGAGAAAGGTAATACTAGACTAATATATTTTTGAACCTCTAAAGACTTATGTATTATCAATGAGATACAGTCTTGGTCAGATGTATAAGTAAACGTGTGGAAGTGGGCGAAATAATAAATTGCATTATTTGGATATATTCCTCTTAACAAAAGGAATCTCGTCATAATTTTCGTAGTATAAAATATGTGTTCTAAAATTCAATTTTTTTACTAATATAAGGATAAGGAAGTATGGAGAAAGTTGGTGAGGATGTATTAAGTATGGAGTTGTTGTTTTTTGAGTTATTAGCACAGTTTCTTCCCTACCCCGTAAGGGAACGGTGGCACTAGGTAAGTATGTATTAAAATTATTTGACTAATTTTGAATATATTTTGTATGATTCAACAACATGTAACTTTCAAAACTCCCATATGGTGTATATTTACCTGATTAATCGTTGTATGGATAAGGAAACAATCTTGAACAAACGAATTACCATTTCCACTAGAAAAATGATGCTCGCGATACTCAGTCCAAACCCCAAAATGATAAACACCGCTTGAAGGTGGTCAAGTGTGAGAACAACGGGGTTGTTGGATCCACGACTGTTCTTATTAGATAATAGCAGATTTTCATTGAGAAGTTCTTTATTCCAATGTTGGATGAATCCAGCTTCATTCAAACGAACAATGATATCGTTAAACTTGATCAAGAATGGAGAATGGCTCTCGACACTGTATAATACCTTCAAAGTTGAGCAGTAACATTCTTCCACAACATGAAGCAGTGCTCGACCGTTGCGGAAATATTCAGGTTTAGTGATCATGACATTTCCTTCGTATTTGAAAGTGAACCTACTAATGTTTCTGTTGAAAGCCATCAAATGTAAAGCTTCGTCATCATCATTGATAAATAAGATCTTCATTGCCACTTTACCGATAAGCTCATCTGTTAAATCCAAGGTATCTTCAACATCTGAAAAAGTACTTACGCCATCGAGGATTGTTGATATTCTTAGATCAGAATCAGCAACTTCCATCAGTATGTTCATATCTGGTAAATATGTGGGGACTGTGAGGTAACTATATAAGTTACCTGTATAGGTGTTATTCATGATCAAGTTGAATATCAAGTATACATATAATGATAAAACGTTGATGGAATAAAGAAGTCAGTGATTGAGTAGACCCTCCTAACGACATGCTAAATGCGTCCAAAAATACATGGTTTTGTAATTTAATAGGCCTTTTAATGAACCCTACAAAATAAAACGTCTTCCAAATGATGGCCATGAAAATATTACTACTCACAAACAGGACCCAAATTAGTGTCGGGAAAGGCAATATTAAGTTCATGTATTTTGGAACCGCTAAAGATTTAGGTACGATAATTGTGGCGCAATCTTGATCAAAGGGGTAAGTTGATTTGTGTATTTTGTAGTAGAAACACACACCTGCAGCAGGATAGAAACCTCTCGATAATGTTGTGTCTTGTTTTTCAGCTAATATATCATAATTTTCATAGTAAGAAATATTTGCAACTAAATTCAATTTTTCAATTAAAGCGTTGAATATTTTCCCATGTGGTCCAGATAAAGTGACAATTTCATTGGACTCTTCTTCATAATCAAAAAGTAGTGGGTGAGAGCCTCCAATTGGTGCTTCGATTAAAAGCCCTTTGGTATATTTAAGTTTGTCCGGAAATATTTTGTTCATATTATCATTAGTATATTCATTAAATACATCTACATAATTAACGTATTCAGTAAATGGATTGTAGCTCAATGATCTTATTCCTAGCAAATTATTGTTTGGGCTTATGTTGTTGACTTCACCTTCCAAAATACTAATATTCCAAAAAATTACTTCCATGTTCAGAATGTTGAACCTATCCCAACAGTCTTTCAACATTTCAATAATTTCTTCTGTCCCTTCTGTTAGGGGTTCTGTGATGACCAATAGGAAGAAAGCTTGAGGGCTCCAGAAGGCTGAGTTCTTCCAATGGTGGTCTGCAAAACATTTTCCCCCAGTTGTATTTCTAAATATAATAAAACCAACACTGTTTTCTACATTATCATGACGAGTAAGTTTGGTGAAATTATTTTCTTGTGAATGATTGTGTAAAGATACCACTTGGGTGCACTTAGAGTTGTGGACAGTTCTTAAAACGTTATCAATAAATTCACCACTGGAGTCATTTTCATGGTCTATAATGATAAAATAGTTCTTTTGTAGGAAGTATTGATAGATAATGTAATTTATACTTGAAGTAAAATTAGTTACAATTAAATGTTGTAGCCAAGACTTGGTATGGATTTCGCCTTTGGAAGAAATGTCATACGTAGTTAATGTGATTATAACAGCCAATATAATTCGATATTGTAACATCTGAAATGAAAAACAGAAATTAATAATTACATGAAACTTTTAAACATTAGATGTTAATTCATAGTTGAAATAAAAAATAAGACTCGTCTTCTTTCTAATCCTATGTCAGTGCATTTATATTCATAATGTATATTACACGTAATATACTTGAATTTTTCGTAAAATATATGTGGAAATAATCCACTTAGTATATTCAGTCGGGAGCTTAGCCCCAAACATTTCACCATTGGAAAACCTGACAGGACGAGACTGACTACTTAATCCCCGTGAATATTATTATGTCTAAGGCCACTTACCCACTTGTTGAAACAAAACCAACATCGAACAAAAAAAATTTTGATTAACAATCAAAACTCTTCAACGAACAAATTTACCTTTATTTTTAAATTGGACTATTTCCATGGACCACAAAACTTAGATTCAGAAGAGGATTTTTTTCTCGAACATCAAAACAACTTTCTGACGTAGTCCGTCTGTACATTGTCCTATGGAAACTTTCTAAGAACAAACCAAACCATTGAGGTGCGATATATCCTTTTTATTTACGTTCGTGACAAGTTGTGCAGTACGTAACAATCCCGTGTATGCGTTTTAGAATATTTGTGATTTAAATGATAATAAAAAAAGAGATTTACGTAGACTGTGTGTCATAAATGGGAAGAAACCGAGATTCACGTCTATTTGCAGCTTAATCTTCTTCTTCGAGAAAAGAAACAAAAAAGGATGGAATAGATATCTAAATTCATGTGTTTCACGCCTGTCGCCACAGTAGCTACTGGAGAAAATTTTATTTTATCTGATAAATTCCTTGCTTTGTACCACAGCATCGAACACTTGTTCAAGTCGCTTGACTGAAACACTTTTTCCAAACTAATTGTTTTGACCAGTGGGTATTCAGCCTAAATGTCCCAAGTATATTATTGACATATTTAAAGATAATGATATTAAAGAATTTGCAATTTAAATATTACCTATTATTTATAAACAAGATTAAATTATTAATCAATCATATAATATATATTTAATGAACTTAAAACAAAATATACCGCCCGACGGGTGTATCAATTTTGTATTAGGAAATATTTTTCCAAAATTCAAAATTTCATTGCATTTATAAATCATATTATAAAGAAAGTTTGGTTTGACCTTTTTTGTTAATTTGTTTATTTTTGAGTAAATTACCAATTTATCATAATATATTTCAAACTAAACTCTCCTAGATGACAGTAATACTAACGCACTTTACTTATCTAACATATTAAATTAGGAACTATAAATGACAGTTGAACGACACCTAGCCCTATATTGAAGTAACAGTATCCATTCTACCCTATTAAACCCTATCTCTTTCAGGTACATTTTAATTCTATCCTTCCATCTGTATTTTGTTCTCCTTATTATGTCTTCCAATTGGGTTTGCCAATAAGTATCCTTAACAACGTTCTAGATTCTTCCATTCGCACAGCATTTCCTGCCCACCATAATCTTCGAGATCTGATTATCCTAACAATGTATTGTGATGAGTGCAGGGTATGTAACACATTATAATATGTCATCCTTCACAAACCTTTATATATTTATGCATTTTAGTCACGTATATTGAGTGAAAATAGAATGTATCTTTGATATATTTTTCAAATTTGCTTCAATTTTTGAACCGTAAAAAATACAATAAATAATATATATTGTTTTTATATATTGGTGTTACACAAAGTCATCTTTTATAAAAAAAAATTTACTCTATGAAACATCCGGAAGCACCTAAATCTCTTAATAAAAGAGTTCATCAGTGAATTGGCAATAATTATAATGACTATTTGACCAAATGTTTTAGCACACCTTTTGAAATAATTAGTATTTAACAATCAAACATGTTACACAATCTTTAAATCTAAGATTTGAATTCTTCTATTATCCCAAGACACAATTTGAGAGAGGACCTTTCAATTCAATATGATTAAAAACAAAATAAACATGGATAATAAATTGTAAATTGTTAAGATTAATGATTTGTTTGTTGAATTTTAAATGTAATATTAGTAAAGTATTTTAATAATACGAAATAAAATTGTTAGGTTAGCTTAGTTTTTAGGTAATAGATTATTTACTTCAACAAATGTAACATATTATAATAAACACTAACCCAACATTTAACTAAAATTGGCATCTGGGGGAAACCTAACAAAAATATGTTCACGAAAATCCTAAAAATCTTACAAAACATACAAGACTATAAAATAACAAAATTAAGATGATTTATATTTATGTTTTCTTGAAGCATTATTTTTCATATTTAACGAAAACTATTGTTAATGTTTGTTACTTGTTTTATTATGACGTCAATGTAATATTTTCTTGTTTGTAGTTTTTTATATAATTATAGAATATTAATCCAAGAAGTTATATTTTTTATATATTTCCTCGTATCTAGGTCACTTTCATTTTAAGTATGTTGAGCCTATTCCAAAAATCTTACTGCACGATAGTCAGTGCTTTTGTTCACCATGTGACAAGAATGTTTTAAAAAATCAAATAAATAATGACTAAGCAATGGATTGGTATAGTAATATATCAATATATATTAACATTATGTTATAAAATAATATCATTTTTAGTATATCATTGGTTTGGATGGCTTTTAATTGAATTGAATTTAAAGTTTAAGATGAAGTCAAATATACTATTATAAATATATCGACAGAAACTAAAATTCAAAGTATAGGCCCCTACCTTTTTATAAGTTATTCAATATTGAAAATTGTGAATAATATTAAATTTTGGATTCCACATATTCCTATCTTTTAAGTTAAACTAATTAATTCGTAGTATAAAGAGCTATTCTAGTTTAGGAAATCAAAGAAGAAACCATTTCGTAATATTTTCTAGCCACAGCCATAAAATTATTAAAATATAACAACATCCGTATGTAATGTATGCACCTTTAAGACAAACTTCTTTTACGATGACTCCCTAATTACATTTTATGTATTTGATCATATCAACAAGTCCACTCATGTCAAAAACTTCACAAATAATATATAATATTTACCTTCATTATTAAGATAGTATTCACTCAACAAATCTAGATCAAATAATATCGAAAAACACTGAATACAATAGAAATTCAATAGTGAATAACACTCCGCCAGTTAACTTTGTTATAAAAATAGATCTGGGTTTTTAGTAAATAATCACAGGTTATTAAGCCATTAATAAATTCTTCAAACTCACTTAAATTTTGTGGTGCAGCTGAGTGCTTGGAGACATCTTTCAAGTCCTTGCCTTTTTTGAAAATTTCAAAAATTTTCAATATTCTTGTCTCGTGTAGATATTTTTTACTTCTCTTTATGCTTAGCTCACCACTTTGATATTAAAGTTTTTGGAAAGCAGCTTCATAGGCGTCTTCTTTCAAAGTCTGCACGAGCTTGAAAATATTAGGTTGTTTCTTCCCCATAGATGAGTTGAGCTTGTGGTTTCATTCTTCCACGGCATTGGTTGTTAGATCACTCAGATATGTAACTTGTTTTGTTAGATATGTTGTGATTCTGGAGCTACTGGTTAGTGAAATAGTCCAAGAACTTTGTTTATCTGTCGTTTTGAGGAGTATCAGCCACGATAATCATCCATCCTTCATTCATGTAGTCTTGAGGGTTCAGAGATAATGTTGAGAAATCTTGAGCGTTTTGCGAACAGATTCATTGTTTTGAAGACCAGTGTAAATCATTAAGCTTGGAATTTTCGTTATAGGCTTTGACTAAAATGAAACAGTCTGATATTTAAACGTTTGGTAGATTCTGAATCATAAATTACACAGGCGCAATCTCAAAGCCAACCTTAATCATCTGGATTCTACTCTGTACAACAGTTTCTGACTGATCGAATTAGTCTACTGTAAATTTTCTTTTCCTTATCTGGAAGCAATGCATATACTACGGGAAGAACCCTAGTTTCTTCTGCTGTACTGCCGAAATCAACATTAAAGGTGTAAAGCTGTTTAAATGTTTGTGGAAATCTGATAAATGTCCCATCAAAAAAAAAAAAGTTTTCTCCTCTTCTAAGGGATTTTTCGCTTCTTACACTGCAAAAATTAACAGTCTCTTCACATCAACTGTTTGATCATATTTCAAGAAACTTGAAGTGTCTGTTATCGCCAGTATGTCTTCTGGAAAGTGAATTACCTAATTTCGTTTGGGATTATGCTCAGTTCCCATTGCAGTACTTCGTAGTTCGCACATTTTATTTTTCAATTTGTTTTTATTTGGCACTGTAGTAAAATAATTCGTAGGCCTGAGTGTAGAGATCCTGGTACACAATTGTGTGGTGCCAATTTCAACATAATTATTTTATCACTACTTATATCAATAGTAGTTTTCACTTATCCACGGCACTTTTTCTTCTTCTCCTTGACACACATTCAGTGTTAGGCCTATGTTGACGATACTGGTAGCCGTTGGCGCCTAGACTAAGTTTCCCCTTCTTATTCGTAACCACTGTAACTTTACCAGCATTCATATTGATCGCTGTGTCACCGTCTATCGGCTCTTGTCAAATGAAGAGAGGTCAATAACCACCCGTAGCTCAGCTTCATCTGCTCTGAACAACTTGTTGTTTACAATAAGGCATCCTCTTTCCCCCTCTTCACAGTTTAAGTTATATTTGTTCACTCTGAACACCCCTTGTTTGCACACTCACGATGCTTGTCCTCAACGAACACGAAATCGGGCTGTCCCTTCCCAACACATCCCAAATCGATACGTAACAGATAAAAAAAAAGTAGTACGCTACCCTGAGGTCTAATTTAAACACGACATTAATTTCTCTTATGGGGGGTCTTTAACGTTTCCTTTCTGAACCGACTGATTATATCAGCACATGAGAATTTCTATGAGCTAGAGAGGAAGAGATTACCAATTTTACCGGAAAGATATTTTCACATGCATTCCAGGGTTCTTTTACATTCCACATTTAAAATGGGGACCGAAGGCTCTACTTGCCCTCTGAATTAAGATGTGTCACGGAGTTTTATCGCTCGAGAAAAATCCTTAGACTTCGGCTGGGTTTGAACCCACGAACATCTGGTCTTGAAATAATTACTTTAGCTCAAGAACACTGATGTCATCTTAAAACTTGTTCGGAATCCAAACAAATTTGTCCGATATTTAATTAACACATTCACATCACTAAATTTCGTCCTCCATTTTATTGTTTAATTTTTATGTACGTAAAAACCAGGGCTATTGTTGGTTTAATATATGGAATAGGCATAAGAATGCATTCGCATTAACTTGAATAAGAGATTTGGGGAAAAAACAAATGTGTTAGTAGCGTGTGGAATGTCAATCTCGTTTCACTCGTGTGACATTCGTGTTTTCACTCCTACGTCAAGTGTAATCCAGTCTTTTGTAATTCTGATGTTTCTTAGTGCGGCGTAACGGACTGCGCGTATTTCTTCACATTTATTACTTCAATTTATGTATCAACTTCTTCCTTACACAGAATTGTGGATATGTTACTAAGGGTGATACTTTAGGTTAAACTTGCTCTAAATCTATGTATTAATAAAATGTGAGTCTTTATAAAGTACACGTTATAAACCTCAACAGACAAGACACTAAATCTCAATATCATGTCCTTACCATACACTTTTGACGCTATTGTTCAAAACTTTCCACGGTTATTGCAATAAAGGTTTTGAAGAGTATCATTCTAGGTTTTAGTATTTTATGTTATAAACTTAAAATATGATCTTATTGCATTAACTATGCACTTTAAATATAATGCATTATAAAATTTATCGAAAAAAGGGCATTTTCTATTTTCTATTTTTTTTTAATTATTTAGCACCGTGTCTGATTATCTGTTCAGGTTATAAGCTTACGCTTAAGTACTAATTAGTCTTAATTAATTAGGAATCGGGAAGGTTGAATTTGGAGGAAGTGAAACTGCATTTGCGTGGAGCAAGAGTGTAAAACCACACTAGTTAGCTTGATCGATATTCGAACCTTGATCTCCCCGTCCTCGGTAGTCTAGCTCAACACTAAACTAGCGCATTAGCCAACTACGCCCTCGAGGCGGGTAGTTTTCTATTTTGATTGTTTGAAGAATGGAACGGGAAATGATGCCCAAGAGGATGTTAGATATGGAGGTAGGAGGTAGGAACCCGAGAGGAAGACCAAGGGACAGATGGCTGAAGGGCGTAAGGAGGAGGAGGAGAGGTGAATGGCGAGAGGTGGTGTGAGGAAAGAAGGCGGTGGAGAGGCTGATGTCTGAAACGGACCCTGCCACTGGCTGGAAGCTCTCCATGATGATGATTGTGTTTCAACACTTCTTCCACTTGAACCCAGGAGCTGCGGTTTGTGTTGAGAGGTCATGGAGTGCTTTAGACCACAGGTTTTTAAATTGTAGGTCGTGGCTCCCCTAGGGGTCACTAAAAATACTCTTGGGGTATTAGCAAACATTTACAAACGTGATTAAGTAAAATATTTATCTTATGACTATTTAAATTATAATACATTACAATCTTTCATTCTACGTTTGTTTAATTTATTGATTAGAATGAACGTCTTGGTTTATAATCACATTAACATAATTTTAGTAATCACTAGTATGATTCACTAAGTTAAACTAATGACTTCCACTTATTTAAAATAGCAGTTGTTTAAACTGTATTTCTTGTATCAAAATAACTGGACTCATGTTATAAATAGGTAGAATTACAGTTGGGCCACGAGCTCCTTCTTGGGTATTGATACTCAGCTCCGGCTGTTGTGGCGCTCTATTTAGGATGGTTGTAAATGTTTTACCAAGCCGAGTGAAAACAAGCAAGGGAGGATAGTTAAAGCCGTGTACACACCTAAAGAGCGATCGGGAACGAAGAAAAAAATGGTATGGAACTATGCAAAGATTTCCTCACTCTATTGTTTAATAATAGAAATATTTACTCTAAATTCGTAATATAATAAACACTTGCGAACCCAAAAATAAATTGCGCTATACATGCGTAAACTTTTGACTCACGGTTTTAAATTTTATAATTCTATTTTTTTTAATTAACTTCTTCATTTGTATGTTTGGAACTATAAAAAAATCTATATTAGGTTCCAAAGGGCTAACCCTTTGTATTGAAATTTTGACTTCCAGTTAAAAAAAATTGTCATTTTATTAGGGGATGCACATCTTATGGTTATAGTATTTTTATTTAATTCTTCATTTATAAAATTAGAACAATACAATAGGTAATTATTGACTATTGAGTATAAAATGAGACCTGGGGTTTATCAAGGAGGGGGGATGGAAAGCGCGCGCCCTCTTCAAGGAATTAAACCAATTAAATCAATGTCCAAGTCACTATTAGTTTTATTGTCACGTAATACTCTTTCACTAACCAGATTTCATTTTTACTTTCTCACTCTCTTACAGGTAGAGAAAGTATTGGGATCATCATAAAAACCAAACTTGAAATTTTGATGGATTTCCAAGTTTCATCACCCCACGAATCCGAAAAAGTTGTTTGCGAATTTCCGTCTGTCTGTACCTCGGACTAGAGCCTAAACTATTTTACTAACAGGGTTTAAACTTGGTATCTAGGGTTTTCATAGGGTTGCCCCGAGGTGTTTTCAGAATTGGATATCCAAACCTAAAATTAAGGGTAGTTTACTGAAGGGGGAAAAGATAAAAAAAAAAATAGATTTTCTCAAATTCGTTTCTACTATTTTTGATTAAATTTTATTTCTAAACATTTATAAATATTTCAAACAAAATTAATACTCTCAATATTTCGGCAAAATGACTTTAAACTCATTAAAGGTTACAGTCTGATGCGTAAAATATTATTTTTTTGTCATATATACATGCCTCTTTGAGATATGTAATTAATTTATTTATTTATAATGCACATCTTTTATTTGAAACATATGTTTATAAAACCAATAAATTTCAAGTTATACGCAGCTATATATATTTTTTAACTTTTCGAACACTCAAGGTAAAGTATTGAGACAGTAAATATAATATAACCGGAAATGTTGATGGATTTCAACGTCTCATGACCCCCCCCCCTCCCCCCCAAACCCTAAAAAGTGGTTTTTGTAGTGACGTATGTCTGCTTAACCCTAAAATTAAGAGTATATTAATAAAAATCGGAAAGAAAAAAAAAATCAATTTTATCAAAATCAGCTCTAATAATTTTGATTTAAATTCGTATCTAGGAGTTTATTAAGATTATATATTAAATGGATATTTTCACCCGCCTCGGTGGCGTAGTTGGCTAACGCTCTAGTCGTGTTGAGCTTGACTGCTGAGGACGGGCAGATCGAGGTTCGAAGCTCGGTCGGGTGAACTGGGCGTGGTTTTTCCTAAATGGTTTTCCACTCTCCCTAGACGCAAATGCGGGTTCACTTCCTCTAATTCAACCTTCCCAATTCCTAATCCATTAGTGTAATTGGTACTTAAAGCGTATAACCCAAACGGGTAGTAAGACGCGGTGCTAAATACTATTATAATATTATAAATGGATATTTTAATTTTCATATAAAAATGACTTTTAGGGTATTTTACAGAAGAGGAAATTTCCGTATCTCCGTAACTATTTGAGATAATAAATAACTTATTGTTGCAAAATTGTAGTACTATTAAAAATAAAAACTTTTAATTGAATTACATATTTATAAACCAACAGTTTCTCAGATGTTGTCAAATATATGAATACAATTTTGTGAGCTTGGGTTTTAAAGAGAAACTACTTATACTCATTTTTAACGCAATCATTCTATAATGAGATAGATTATTTAAATAAAAGTCTCTCAAAAAGTTTGTTATTTTTCATTTAACCTCTTGGGATAAATGTTTGTACAACAATGATATATCTCCTTTATTTTATACTGAATAGTCAATATTTATATTTGTTTTGGTCAAAATTTATAAATGAGGAGTTTAATAACAGTGCGATTACCTGAAGTTGTGCAACGCCTAATAAAAGTAAAGATTTTAATCGTATGTCGAAATATTAATACGAAGTGTTGACCCTTATTGACCCAAGATCAATATTTTTTGTTGGTCCAAACATAAAAATGAGAACATTATTTTTTTTTAAATAAAATTTAAAACCAGGACTCAAAAAATGTGTTACGTAAGTATAGTGTAATTTATGCTTGGGTTTGCTAGTGTATATTATTTCGTTTAACATATTTTACGAGTTTTTAGTAACTATCTCCATTTTAAAACAACAGAGTGAGAAATTCCATGCGGGGTTCCATACCCTTTATTTTAAAATGTTATTGGTAATATTGTTAAATGATTAATATACGGTAGTTATTATATATACTTAAGACAATCACATTAAGTATTAAAATTGTGAACAAAGGAATTAATGATATTAGCCAAATTTAAGTTTCGTGAGTTGTCTAGTACGGCGTATAGTCACAATTTTGCCTTTGACCTTTAACCTCGTATAATTTGGCCTATTTGATTTTTGGCCCTAGTTTTTGCCCCATTTGATTTTTTTGTTCCATTTTTGTCCCATTTGTTTTTTATGTGTGTTCATTTGATTTTATGTGTGCACCATTAGTTTTTAATGTGGTTATGTGGTTATTAGCGCTTATTTAGGGGACAATTTTTCGCAAACAACACCTAGCTAATTATCTTTCTTTTGTTTCAGCACTCTCCATGTACTTTAATATAGATTCGAACCTTGATATCTTTGTCCGGATGAGTTGAGATTAAAATGTTGGTCTAAATATACAGGCACGAAAATAATAAATTTAGTGGGTGTTAATCATTCGACAGGAATGTACCAGAATTTGCACGGGGTTGAAATGTGAACAGCTAAAAGCATTATTGTATTTATAAAGTAATTAACGTTTGTTGGTCTATCAACCCTAGTAGAGATTATAACACCGAGTTTAACATTTAGAATTGTATCAATATTTGCATGGGATTGAAATGTGAAATTCTACAAGCATTAGTGTATTTATAAAGTAATTAGTGTTTGATGGCCTGTCAGCCCTGATAGGGATTTGAACCCCAAGTTTGACATTTAGAAGTGTACCAGCATTTGCATGGGACTGAAATGTGAAATGATACAAGCATTATTGTATTTATAAACTAATTATCGTTTGTTCGAAATAAAAGTATTTATTTTTCGGCCTATCAACCCTAGTAGGTATTTGAACCCCCTACCTCCTTACGTCACAGGGAGAGATGTGTACCCACATTTTCATGGTCGGAAACAAAACACGACCGCAAAGGGTGGATAGCGGTCCTTCATGGCATGTTGTGCCTCCTAGCACGTCCACGTTCGTCGGACGTGTGAGCACGTCTGTGGCGTAGCGGTAAATCCATACTGTTTTATATGAATCGAGAAATCACCTATGAGGAATTTCACCCGAGAGAGATTCGAACCTCGATCTTCCCGTCCTCAGCAGTTTAGCTCAACGCGAATCAGGCGCGTTAGCTAACTATTCCACCGAGGCGGGTCCAACGTGCGATAAAACGCGGTGGAATAAAATAAAATAAATCATAATATTTTAAATACATAATCTACCTATAATGGTTTTCTACTTTTCCATCCTCTAAAATCTCCCTTTCTAGTCCTTATAAGAGAAGAGAGGCCCATTGTATTATTATTTGAGGTATTTAATATGCACTTTCTGTGCCGAATGATTAAATCATCAGACGATTCATAAAGTAACTTAAATATATAGCAAACACTACACCCAGACCTACTGCCGTTAAATCATCACTGTGAAATTTTAAGCCCACATTTCACCAATGCCGGGAATTGAACCCGGAATCCTTAATTCGATGAGCATACACGCTACCGATTGAACTAAGATATCAGACAAGGTCAATTGTAAATATGTGGATGTGTCTCAAAGGTTAGTAACAAGCAAAGACCTAAAAAAAAAGTGAGTTTATAAATAAAACTGTGAACATTACTTGGCTGTCTAACATCCCATTTTGTATTACTGAATTGAAGGGTGGGTGGAGGGTTTGGGGAAGGGGTGGGAGTGGGAGTGGGAGTGAGGGTACAGTGGAGAAAAGAGGCGTAGACAAGATATCGAACCAAGGACCACGTGACCAAAGGCTGAGACACACACATTTTACATATTTCCAAGAACGAACGTGTCATCTTACTCTTTCATGGTTGGGTTATTTTGATTTAATTTTTTTATAATGATGAGGGGGTATGGAAGTTGTATGATTACAAGAAAATAGATTAACACAGGAATGTTGTAACAAAGGTAATGTTTTATAAGGGTACAGATCGAGTGGGAAGAAGAGGATACATCGACGTTGTAACAGACAACAGTTAATGTGGGCGTAAGCAAACTTCACTCTGAAGTATGGAGGCCTCTGTTCAATTCCTAGCCAGGCTATACCGAGTATGGGATGTTTTAGGTATGGAGTCAACCGAAATATTTAACGGTTCCGGCTCTCCAAACAAATATCTTAAACTTCTGGTTCTGGCTAGGAAAAAATATATCCTTGTTCTTTTCAGTTCTTATATTAGGTTCTGGTTCTGGTTACTGCTAGAAAAATAAATACTCCTTTTCTTTTCAGTTCTCATATAAGGTTCTGGTTAGAAAAATAAATATTCCTGTTCTTTAAGTTCTTTAATTGGGCTCTGGTTCTGATTCCGGTTAGAAAAATAAATATTCTTGTTCTTTTCAGTTCTTATATTAGGTTCCGGTTCTGGTTCCGATTAGAAAAATAAATATTCCTTTTCTTTTCTTTTCAGTTCTCATATTAGGTTCTGGTTAGAAAAATAAATATTCCTGTTCTTTAAGTTCTTTAATTAGGCTCCAGTTCTGATTCCGGTTATAAAAATAAATATTCCTATTATTTTCAGTTCTTATATTAGGTTCCGGTTCTGGTTAGAAAAAAAATATTCCTTTTCTTTTTAGTTCTCATATTATGTTCTGGTTATAAAAATAAATATTCCTGTACTTTCAGTTCTTTAAGTAGGCTCCGGTTCTGATTCCAGTTAAAAAAAATATTTCTGTTATTTTCAGTTATTTTATAAGGTTCCGGGGTGACCTGGCGGTCTAGGGGTAAGGTGTCAGACTTCTATGCTGGCGGCCGGGGTTCAATCCTCGGTCCCGGCAAAGATTTATCTGATTATCAAACCCTTCCTTCACCTCTGACAAGACATCTTGTGAATGTGGGGAATGCCAGGCCTCCACCGTGGTTCGGATTCCACGTTAAACTGTAGGTCCTCCATTTCATCTCACAATCACCCTACCATTACACATTAGCGTAAGTGTGTATAACCCGAACGGGTAGTAAGACGNGTTAAACTGTAGGTCCTCCATTTCATCTCACAATCACCCTACCATTACACATTAGCGTAAGTGTGTATAACCCGAACGGGTAGTAAGACGCGGTGCTAATAATAATAATAATAATAATAATAATATAAGGTTCCGGGTCTGGTTCCTGTTCTGTTAGTTTTCTATTCAATAGTCAAACTACCATTATTTTGTTATAATTTATATTTATTTATATATATATATATATATATATATATTACAGCAAATAAAATTTATTTACATAAAAAAATACAAACTCAAAACTAACTCTACATATAATCCCGAACAAAGGAAATTAGTGTAAGTTTATTTCAAAATGAAATTAAGTCCGACACCTTAGTTCAGTTGGTAGCGTGTCTGTCTACTGCTCTAATGGTCCCGGGTTCGATTCCTTGCATGGCCTAAAAATTTATCATTGGTTGAATGTGGATTTCCTCTTTTACAGGGGAGGATAAATTGACGACTGGGGGGGGGCCTCTAGGTAATGTGTTTGTTCTAGATTTAAGTTCGTTAATACGTCGTGTGCTGATATAATCAATCAGTTCAGAAAGTGCACGTTAGATACCTCAAATAAATGAACTATTAAAATAAAATGATCTTAAAGAAAGAGGGGCATAACATCCGACTATAAAAAATATATAAAATTTAGAGCCTTAAACAGCTGATATTATATATTTATTTACATAAAGATATATAACGATTCCGGTCCTGGTTCTGGATAAATCTATTGCGAAGGTGACGCTATTGAGTATAAAATAAATAACTGAATAGAAAGAAGTTTTTTTAAAGAAATTTTTATAACGTTCTCAAAAACTAGTGGGTGAGGAGTGGAGTGGGAGTTTGATGGTCTACCAAGAGGAGGGGGAAGCAGTCAGCTTAAAAGGGTTGGGAACCGATGGTGTCAATAAATCAAATATTTCCCTGGTAGTAACATAAAGTTTAATTTTCTTCCCATGATGATATCAACAGTTTTTGAATAGCTGTAATCAATATAGCGGCATTAGATGAGGAACTTTTTTAATTAATATAAAGAGTTAGCATTAAATTCCAGGACACCCTTGACAGATATTCAACAACTGTTGATATCACCTCGTGAAGAATAGTAAACTGTATATTTCTACTGGAACCATATATTATTTATTGTGAGCCAATAAAAATGTTTTGTGGTAAAAACTAAAAAAAAAAAAACTCTGTTCTTAACTTGCGTCCCCTACAATCCCACCTCAATCTTTGATCCCAGATGTGAAAAACCAACGAATAATTCAACAGGCGGATATCGTAAACGAGAGACAGTTTGCTTTCCATTTTAAAACGACGCAAGTTGACTGTCGTAGTCCGTACCGGGGAGCGCTTAGCAAGGACTTATCAAAGTCAGACACGCAAGCCGTACTTAAGTTAGACGATTACGGGGAGTAAAGTAAACAAAGCAGAGAGTCGATGTAAATGAAAAAAACTGTGATTACCTCGACGCATACACCACGCGGTGACCCAGGTTAGCGTCACCGGCCGGAAGAAGGTTGGAAAAGGGGGGAGAGGGGAAGCGGTGCTAGAAGGAGGTGGTGTGACGCTAGGAGGGGTGTGGAAAGGGGAGAGCGAGGGGATGCGCCTGCATTTCGAGCGGGCGGCGGTGGATCGCTTTCAGTATCACGCGGGCGGGCGGGCATAGTGTGTGAGTGTGTGCGTGTGTGTGCGCGAGGGGCATAGTGAGGGCCTAGCAGGGATTCGAACCACCACCACCACCCCCTGGGAGGAAGGGGCCCTCCATGGCTGAGCATGGAGCAACACAGGCTGCAGCAGTCCAGGTCGCTGGTCCACTACACTAAGATCTCTCCTGTGACGGCACCGGAGCACGAACCCCACTACGCCTACACCGAGTGCTGTGGCCTGAGCGAGGATGAGCTACCCCCAGGTAACACTCACTTAGATTATTACCCAGATCCTTTAGTGGCTGCGAGCATGGTTTTCAAATTGAGCTGCCTCCAGTTATTACTCACCTTAGAATATTACTCAGGCCATGTAGTGGCTGCAAGCATGGTTTTCAAATTGAGCTGCCTCCAGGTAATACCTTATAATATTATCCAGGCCATGCAGTGGCTGCAAGCATGGTTTTCAAATTGAGCTGCCTCCAGGTAACTATCATTTAAATCATTACCCAGGTCTTGTAGTTACTGAAAGCTTGGTCCTCAAAATAATTTGCCTCCGGGATTCAGTGCCACAGTGGGGTAATAAAAGGTTTGTCCTTTCCCAAGGGCCGATGCAAGGCTTTCGTAAGTCATAGACAAGGCTTAAAATTTGCACCCCAGTTGTATTCTGTATAATATAAATTAAATAAACAGTGAAGTATACTATCTAAATATAAAAATGACACGTTGGACACGGGAATCAAATCCGGGACCTTTGGCTCAGTACACCAATATGTTTCATACCACTGAGCTATTCAGGAGTTGTCCCATGCCCAGGGCCAGTATTCTCTCATATTTTAAGGCAGAGTCTATGATGGACGTGCGGAAATCTTCCGCTACAAATGAGTGATCTATTAAGACCACGAGAAATCAGATAACCAGCCATCTTCAACCAAGGAGTGCTTTGAGCTGCCAATAGTACAATTAATTCTATCATAGACTCTGACTTAGAATAAAAGTTAATAATGACCCTGAACACGGGACTATTCCTGGATAGCTCAGTGGTAAGAGAATTGGTGTACTAAACCAAATGTCCCCGGTTCAATTCTTGTGTCCAGGTGTATTTTTTTAATTTAGAGAACATGATATTTGGATGCAGCTACAATCGTACTTAACTAATTTAATGACACGGCTATTTAATCCAAACAATAATGTAGGCATCGGGTCTAGTTAAAATAGCTTTTAAAAAAATTATTTGGTAAAACTCCAACCCGCTTTTCTTTCTTTTTAGCATCCCTACTTTTTATCTTAATAGTTTCTGAAGGTTTTAATTAAAAATGAAAGCGATTCACCGACAATGTAATCCAGAATGTCATAAAACACTCTTTAGAAAATTATTTTTAACATAATAATTAATGTAACCATTTTAGAAACATTCCAGAAATTTAAAAACCTGTTATAATTAAACTAATAATAATATTTGGCACCGCGTCTTACTACCCTCTCGGGTTATACGCTTTAAGTACTAATTACTCTAATGGCTTAGGACTTGGGAAGGTTAAATTAGAGGAAGTGAACCCGCATTTGCGTGGAGGTAGAGTAGAAAACCATTTAGGAAAAACCACCCCCAGTTCACCCAACCGAGATTCGAACCTCGATCTTCCTGTCCTCAGCAGTCGAGCTTCAACACGACAAGCGCGTTAGCCAACTACGCCACCGAGGCTAAACTACTTTTAAGTAAATTTTCCTCCAAAATCTAATAAAAGGGTTTTTTTGTAACGAAATAACTTCCAAGATATGTAATTTAAACAAAATCGTTAATTTTACTTTAGAAAAATTCTAAATTAAAAAAAAAACAGGCGTAAAGGTATGACGATAAACATTTTAAAAATATCAAACTCGAAATGAAACTCATCAAAAAGTTTCGGTCTTATCCTGCGGGTACACAGAGACAGATTTTGGGATATATAGAATTTTAGATCCCCCTTTTTTTTTTAGTTTGGGAGCATATAAAACTATTCATAATCTCAGGGTGGAAAAAATGTTCACGAGCACAATAATTTCTCCAAATGAGAAAGTAAAAAAGTATATAAAATATAATTGGTTACTCTTTTTATCATGTCCCATGGTTCCCGTTCTGAACAATAAGTCCAGATAGCTTCCAGCCCTTCCCCTCCCCTCACCCCACCAAGCCACCCTTCCTTCCTGCTATAGCTGCGAAGGGGTCTTTCAACACGAAATCTCTTATTTACTCCGCCCTCTACTACCCTCCCGTCATAATCAATGGAATAATCTCTGGTGATACATTTTTACCATTAGGGTTGGATTCTTGTCTAAATGTTGATATCTTTCTAGTCCAGAGAGGCTGGCATTTATACACTCCACACAGCGTGCGTGCTTTGCACGCAGAGCTTAAATATGTAATCACTAAACTAACCTGAAACTAATAATCTCCTAACCCACTACGGTGGCCACGTGATCTAACGCGCTACACTCGCAGTGGACTAGACTGCCGATGACGGGGAGATCGAGGTTTGAATCTTGGTCGGGTGTACTGAGGGTGGTTTTTACAAAATGGGTTTTACATTCTCCCTCAATTATAACCTTGTCCATCCCTAAAGTCATTAGCGTAATTATTACAAATGCGTATAACCCGAACGTTTAGTGGAGCGCGATGCTGAAAAAAATATATTAATAAAACCTCATTTATTTATTTATTTATTACTACTATGCCTATTTTGAAATAATTCTCTAAATCAATTTCCGAAATATTTATAGTTTTCAAAAAACTTTCATCAGTAAATTGTCCCTAATCTTAGGGCTAGCATCAAAAACATGATTTTGACTTTTCCAATAAAAGTAGATTATTGTTTTTGATGACTCGCACATGGTTATTTTTAATTATTTTCTTTTTTATATTTCTTGAAAATATTTCTGACAACCTTTTTTTTCCTCTTTCAATAAATATTATTCCGCAATTTTCATTCAGAAAAAAGAATCCATTTGGTTTCTGTGTCTTTTTTTCCCTCTTTGAAAAAAATAACTGGTTTGTTAAATCAACTTTGAAAACTTAGTTTTTTTTGACGACGCTAGAAATAGAATAAAAAATTTAGTAAAAATATATCTTTGAATATTTCTAGCTACGTAAAGATGAGAGAAGGAGCAGTTAACTGGAACTGAAAGAATTTTCATTTATTCCTCCTTATTCCACTCGTAGACCTAAAGATAAAGATATACAAACAAAACAAATATTTTAATTGACTTTCTTTTGACTATTCACGTGAATATGTATAAAATATTTCAAACCTTCCTCTCCCCCCCTATAAAAAAAACCTGATTTAGTCTTTTGTTGGGTTGAAATTAAATACTCGGCGAAGTGTATACACAAAATAGCAAAGAGAGTTTATTTCCGGTAATTGATACGAAAATATTGTTAGTTTCTTCTTTTAGATGAAATTTTAAACAAACAATGTGTTTTAACGTAAACTGAGTATACTATGTCAGAAGTCGGTAAAAAAAAATCCTATCCCCTGATACCTTATTCATCGCTGTAGGCTTTGTATTAATTGAGAAAAAGGGATGTTGATAACAGAAATAATATATAGAATTAACGAGTAATGGATACTAATTTGTAAAATAAGTCAAACAGTATTCAACTAATCTACCTTTCAATAAAAGTGACAATGGGTAAATCTTGTGTAGTGTTTTGACTATAGTCTAAGAAAAGCATGGAAAACTCTTGTTGAAAGTCCCTAATTTCAATAATATTAGTAAACTATCCGTTTATTCTGATGTAATGTACATCTATACTGAGATTCAAGAGATCAAAACACCAAATTAATTCAGGCAATGCTTGCTATTATTCAATTGGTAAGTTGTTGTCTTTCCGGTATCCATCAGTAAGCCTAAAGTGTAAGTCGACTGACTTTAGAACAAATTACTTTTAGGCCAACTGATTTTAGGCTTACTGAATTTAGGCCAACTCGCTTTTAGGTTAACTGACTTTTAGGCCAACTCACTTTTAGGTTAACTGACTTTTAGGCCAAAACACTTTAGTCCAACTGATTTTTAGACCAACTGAATTTAGACCAAATTACTTTTAGGCCAATTAAATTTAGACCAATTGATTTTTAGCCCACATTACTTTTAGGCCATTTGAGATAGACCAAATGACTTTCAGGCCAACTGACTTTAGGATAACTGACTTTTGTTCTAAATTTTTTTAGGCCAAATTACTTTATACCAACTGACTTTAGGCCTACTGCCTTGTCTTCATATCTTCTTCTGTCTCGCAATATTAATGAGAATAAACAAAACTATGGTACCACCTATTATTTACGGATGGGACCAACCAAGAGAATATATTGAGAGTTTTTGAGAAAAAAAGGGTGAGAAAGATTGCACCAAGTCCTATTACTTTTGGGGTTTCATTATTGGTTGTTTGTGGTTTCACCAAGATCAACCATAGTAGCCCCAGGGGTGCACATACATACATATAGAGAAGTAAAAAGAAAAAGGATGCAAATAGAAGTAATGCAATTTAATGAATCAACATGATACATGATAAATATTTAGCACGTAATCTCAATAAGAACAGTCTATACAAACTAAGTAAGATTTTAGGTAGCATTGCCTAAGTCTAGGCCAACAAGGGGCGTGAGACGCCAGAAGGACTAACTCAGACAATTGAGTTACGTTACTGGTCCCTCAATCACAAGGCATGTTGGCTGCGCACGTTTAGTTATGACTTACATAGGGCAAGTTCAAGTCCCGTTACATACGAGCGCCTAGAATACAGACCAAACCCCTTACAAGAGGCTCAACCAATTTACATAGGTATATTTAAACCTACGGGCCATGACCGGTCGGGAACACGTCCCACAGTTTGATCACCCGACGGGCGGTCAATATCACAACACATACATAAGTAACTAATGACAGCTCCAGCCGCGCCAGAGGGGCAGAAACGGCTCATACGCTGTATACTCCAAAGGGGAGTAGT
>CABEEJ010000214.1:104127-123509 GCA_901482245.1 Timema douglasi
GCTTTGAAAAGTTACCAGACCAAATTATGTATCCCTACGCCGAACCATATGATCTGTAAAAACATGTGTTTAGCAGCTGTCACTTCTGACAGTCAAAATTTAGGTATATACCTAAATGTTGACTGTCCGAAGTCAGCTGTGAGCTGTCAGTCAGCACCAAAGAAGCCACGGGGCTACTGTACCTACTTAGTTAGCTCACTATATAATATGGATGTTTGGAAGATATCATTCGACTTTTGAACTCGGCACCGTAGAGGATGGACCTACATTATATTTATTAAATATTGTACTTTTTCGACGCCATGATGGATGGACTGTGGATATTAATTTATAACGTCAGGAGACGACTTCTAATATTCTGGACACTGTGAAGGAAAGTTAAAATACTCTAATAATATTTTTTGTTTAAATTATGGAACTCTTTAACTATTTAATTTAATTTTTTATAGTCGAGATAGGCTGACATTTGTTTATTATTATTATTATTATTAGCACCGCGTCTTACTACCCGTTCGGGTTATACGCACTTACGCTAATGTGTAATGGTAGGGTGATTGTGATATTAAATGAAGGACCTACAGTTTAACGTGGAATCCGAACCATGGTGGAGGCCTGGCATTCCTCACATTCACAAGATGTCTTGTCAGAGGTGAAGGAAGGGTTTGGTAATCAGATAAATCTTTGACGGGACCGAGGATTGAACCCCGGCCACCAGCATAGAAGTCTGACACCTTACCCTTAGACCGCCAGGTTACCATACATTTATTTATTAGATGTGAGCATTATTTATATGCGATTTTCTAACTAAATGTAACTTCAGTTTCATGTCGCCACTAAGGGCTGGTTTCTTAAAGATGTGAGTAGTTTTTTTTTATGTTTGCTGTTCTAAATCAACGTAATATTAATTGAAATATATTAAAATCATTTATCTTAATTATCTGGATTTTCCGTATATTCTAGGTTTTGTTGTTGTACATTTAAATTCATTTATTTACAATTAAATATTTTGTGTAACGTAAATTTGGCAAACTTCTAATGTTCATTAACTTATTATTATTGTTAGACTTTGTTTAGTAGTTGAACGATGCCGATTCAAGTAGTCCCGCGCGAGTTTGCATTAGGTTTGAGATGTTAAACTCTCGTGTATATTTTAACGTAATGTTTGTGGTTGTAATATGTATTGTAGTACTTGAAGGTACTTTCGTTTGTGTAAAATTTAATATTTAAAGTCGAGATATTTAAAGTAAAAGTATGTAAGTTAATTATATAACTTTACTTTGTAAAGGTTAATATTTTCGTAATGTCTGTAGATATTCAGAACCTTTTGTAACAATTTAGAAAGGCTCTTCAAGCTTTTTATATTTTTCTTGGATAGATATTGATTTACTATTTATTAATAGCCTTATTGATATAATGCTAAATTGGTCTAATTGCATTAATCTCTTTATCATTCATTTATTCAACTATTTTTTCTTCGTTCGTTTAGATAATTGAAGAGATTAAGGTCACTAAAATTACTGTTTGTTATTTTTGAATGAATTAAATTACTCTTTACAATTAACTCTTGCTTATTTTATTTTCTCTATAATATTGTAATGTTAGATTATTCCCTCTTATCCTTGTAGTATTTTTGTTAATGACGTATTCCTACGAGGTAAAGGACAGAATAAGGGGGTGTTACAATATTAGTTATTACAATGCTAGTTAAATTAGTTTCAATAATAGATATGTATTTAAATTTTTTGTAATAAAAAAGTATCAAGGCCAATATCACAGCTACCCGCCTCGGTGGCGTAGTTGGCTAACGCGCTAGTATCGTGTTGAGCCAGACTACCGAGGACGGGGTGATCGAGGTTATAATCTTGGTCGGGTGAACTGGGGGTGGCTTTTCATTAGTAATTTTCCACTCTCCCTCCACACAAGTGCGGGCTCACTTCCTCTGAATTCAACCTTCCCAATTCATAATCCATTAGCGTAATGAGTACTTAAGCGTGTAACCTGAATGGGTAGTAAGACGCGGTACTGAAAAAAAAATCACAGATACACAAGAACGGGTTTCCGTGAGTAACTCGAATGTTTTATCTATAGAGAAAAGCATCCTTTTAATCAAGAAAAACACTAGGATATAACTTTTTAAGAAAAAGTTAACCCTTAAGTCCACACAAAAATAAATAAGCTGATAATTTAATAGTGAACAATTCCAAGTATTCAATTATGTATAGTTAAAAATGAAAATTATAGCACCGCGTCTTATTATGCATCCGGGTTTTACGCTGCTGTATAGTTAAAATTATCATAAATATATCCTATTTAATTAATATACAAAAAATATTTATATTACAACAACTTATCTTTTTTATTGCAATTTTTTTTAATATCCTCAGACTTAGGTTTGGAGAGGAAGGGCAATAGGTTTTGGGCTAATAATACAACCACTACGACAGAACTTTTAAAAAAAATTATATAACTTAAGCTTTGAATTTTTAACTTTTAGGAAAAGAAAATGCTTCAAACCATTTCATTATTGACATGCGTGCTTTTCCAAATAATTTTTTTTTCTCTAGGATCTTCTTTTGCCAGACGGAATCTATATTTGGAGTCGACAATATTTCAGGCAATAGGCTTTCCTTGTAAAACCCAAAGAAAAGAAGAGAAAAATTACTAGATATACTAAATATTTGAAAGAAAGCTATATTTATGAAAAAAAAAAGTTACGGTAACCAGGATTTTTATTTGGCAACATTTAATTAGCACAAAAATAGAAAATAGTATTGATACATAATAAGTTATTATTTATTTACTCTAAACCAGAAGAATAGTTTTTCATTTTTTTTTTTAAGTCATCAACCCTAAGGTTGATTTGATGCGCTTCCTATCCAACCGGAGATGTGAAAGCAATTAAACCTTCGTCTGGTTAGTGCTGATCGTACTATCTGTGGTAGAACGCACAAGGTTTAAAAAAAACCTTTCTGAACTGAAAGTGTGGTTTTTCCGTTGGCTTTAGCACTGAATTTCTACAATCGATCGCGAAAGATCCCACCAATTTGGCCGGCAATGTATTTTCACATACTTTCCATGGATGTCATACATACCACAATTGACATGGGACCCACGGCTTTACTTCCCCTCCGAAAGAAGTTGTGCTTCGGATATTTTTTTTAACTCAAGATAAATCCGTTGATCTTGGCTGGGCTTGAACACACGCACATCGATTATTGAGGCGAGCGCTTTACCCTAAGACCAAATCTTTGAATAATTTATTATTTAACAAGCTTTTCACACATTTTTTTTATGCCAAGTCATCATCGCACTCATTTTTCTCTACACCAGCAATATTTTTTGGCGCAATCCATAAAGTAACAAAAATCTGCGCTTTGTGATGTGTAGCTGACCCTGTATTTAAATATAATAAGGTGTTTTTTTTTCAGGATCTGCTCATATTCCACACGCTCACAGAGCCCAATTTTATAAAAAAGAAAATATACAGAAATGTCAGGTTACAAACACAAATTGAAATCTCATCATAAAAAAAAATCTAGCGGCTCAATAAAAATAATAATTTTATTTTTTTAATTTGTGCTACATACCTTTCATGAAGTTGCAGCTGCCGGTACATTTTCTGAATCAGCTATATGCATGGGACATTTGATCCCCACTATTCCATCGTCAGATGTAAGTCCATCTAAAATCAAGTAAGTGTTGCATCTACCTCATCAAGTATTGATACCTCACAAAAATTAGTTTTATAAAATAAGATACTAACGCTTGATTTACTTTAACTAGCTGCGAGAAAAGGATAATTATTCAAAAAACCTTCTTCGTTCCCAAAATACATTTTGGAATTTTAATAATTATTTGACTATCTGATATAATTATACTTATGATATCAATCTTTATTATATTATATAATTTGGACTTCAGTACAACTACGTGTATGAATCTTTTCATTAATATAAATAATATAATTTTCATTAGTTCTACCTTCTTTGCTTTTGGGAATCGAATGAAAGTGGAGATTATACTAGTTTTTAGATTAATTACTTGAATATAATCTTACTCTCCTTATTTAATATATTATTTTAATATCGCTTGCAGCTTGTATCTATGTTTAGACACACCATTATACATAGATATTGTAGAAAATGTGGCTAACAATGATTTAACTAACGTTTTACTTGTTACTTGTTCAGAATCTTTTATTTCAAGAATTGATAAATTAAGAAGGGATTTCCTTTCAAGATGAGATTCCTTATTTTGAGAGGAGACTCTCATAAAACTTCTATAAAAATAGTATTTTACTTTCTAATTAAAGTAAATAGCTTGGTTGATTATTTCAAAAAATAATTTTAACTAAGTGTATTTGAGATATTTGAATTTTATCTATATTACCGATAGTAGCACATATATACATTTGTCAATATTTATATGGTGAAATGTTGAAACTTATTAACGATTCCCTACATTATAATCCATTGCTATCTCAAAGTTCAAGTCATATGACCTGAAATTATTGAGTAAATTCATTTTTAAAAAGGGAACATAGTTATTATAAATGTGTTTATGGATTTATTTTGTCCTGCTCACAAATAAATTAGTTATAAATAATTTTATTGAGCTCAAATAGGCCACGTATTATATTATAAAATCGAAAGCCCTGACTGACTCACTCACTCATCACTAATTCTCACCTTGTGTCGAACTCGACTGCTGAGGATGGGGAGATCGAGGTTCGAATCTCGGTCGGGTGAACTGGGGGTGGTTTTTCCTAAAAGGTTTTCCACTCTCCTTTCATGCAAATGCGGTTTCACTTCCTCTAATTCAACCTTCTCAATTCCTAGTCCATTTGCGTAAGTAGTACTTAAAGCGTATAACCCGAACGCGGTGCTAAATATTATTATTATTATTATTATTATTACTACTACTAGCAATCCCACACGTCGTTGCCCGTGACCCACTGTGGTATTGTCTTAGAAATAGCCTAATTAAAAAGCTAGTTAAAAATCCCACTTTGAGGTGCATTCGGACCCCCTCACGTACACCTATGTTGAAAATTTCAGATCTCTACGTGCCGTAGATTTGGCTGGGCATCGAACACAAACAAACACACATACAAACACTTCCTTTTCTACACTAATATTATAAAGAGGAAATATTTGATTTTTTGTTTTTTTGTTTGTAATGAGGAATAAAATTAATTTTCAAAATAAAATATAGCCTATGCTACTCGCTGATAATGTAGCTTTGTATTGGTGAAGGAATTTTTAAAATCGGTCCAGTAGTTTTTGAGTCTATCCATTACAAACAAAAAAAACCAAATCTTTCCTCTTTATAATATTAGTATAAATTCTCACACTTCCCACGAGGCTAGAGGGCTGAAATTTGGCACAGGTGTTTCTTATAAGCTACTTAGGAAAAGTAAAGATATTTTTATGGTTAAGAGGGTGAAATCGGGGTAGCTACCCTATTCAAAAACACTGCTTTAAACACTCTTTTTAAGCGTTTAGGGGGTAATAAGCCGATAAGTTTGTTCTAATAATGCCTTTGGAAAATTATAGCAATTACTTTTAACCCGATAGGTGCTTCTAAGGGGTGGGGAAAAAAATACAGACCATTAATTAAAATATGTAACGTGAGAAGGCCCGGCCCGGGGTGGTGGTGGGTGGAAGGGGAGAGGAGGGGGAGAGACCTGTCTAGCTGCGCTCAGCTGATAACGCGACCATTCGCCCAGACGCCGTACCTCGGTTAACGTACAAGCCTGTGACTCGTCGTTTACTTCAAGTTCAACGACATTATTATGCAGCTCTGAAATTGGGATAACTACCCTAACCAACGATACTGTTTTATAAACTCCTTTTAATGTTTAGAGGGTAATAATCCGATAAGTTTGTTCTGATAATACCTTCGAAAAAAATAATCTTTTACACCACTAGCGGAAATAAAAATGTAACAATATTTTTTATAGAGTCTTACTACCCGTTAAGGTTGTGCGCCTATGTACTAATCTCGTTAACGATCGAGGGATGAGGAAGGTTGAATTTAAAGAAAGTGTACCGCATTTGCGTAAAAAGAGAGTTGAAAGCCATTTAGGGGAAAACCGGCCTCAGTAAGTATGACCAGGATTTGAACCCTAATCTCCCTGTCATTGTTAGACTAATTTAATGTGAGAGTGACGCCTTAGACCATGCGGCTAGTGAAGCAGGTAAAATGTTACAATTGAAGGGTACAAGGGGAAAAGGGGGAAAGTAACATTTAACACATTTTCCAGGACGCCAAATTTTATATCTCAAACCTCATAAGGACTTCATAAAATACTGTTTTTTAAATTATTAATCTAAATATGACAGCCTGCTTCAGTGAACGTATGGACTAAGGCGTCACTCTTGCAATAGCTTAGACTGCCGGTGATGGGAGCTTCAGGGGTTTATCCCCGTCAGATGTACTAAGTTTTATTTTTTTAAATGTTTCTTGATGTTATTAAATGGTTTTCCTCTATACATCTAGGCAAATGTAGGTACACATCCTTAAAATTCAACCCTTATCATCCTTAAACATTATCTTAAATAGTACATATGCATATAAACTGAACAGGTAGCTATAAAACATAATGATAGATAGCTTTTTTAACCATAATCTAAGGTGCATTAGAAAGATCTCATGATTATCTAACTCTAACAGATGGCAGCACAGACTTAATTTAGAGTTAAAATTTAATTTTCCACCTTTTCCCCCTAAACCCTTCAATTATATTTACATTCTTAATCTGTTTAACCAACCATATAAAGATAAATTATACAGAAATGCATAAATAAATATTATCGGAAGCTTTTGATTACTTTTTAAATACACTTTATAAATTAATTAATAAAATAAAACATATTTATAGAATGCCAAATTTGAATGACTTTCAATCAATGTTGTTGATCGAAAGTGGGCCTCCTATAAAAAATCAGAGGTCATGCGCTTACAATTAAAGGGTAAGAATGAGCGGGGCAGGGTCTAGTATAAATGTAGCCGCATTTGCATAGATAAAAAGTGATAAACCAGGGGAATTCCCCTCAAAACACGCGGCTGGATTCAATCCTGTAACCTTTCCAATCATTTACAAACCAGACAGAGACAAACTTGACGTTTAGTCTGCGCGCCCACCGGTTTACCTTAATTGGACTTATGAGGCCGGGTTTCTACTTCCTGAGGCATTAAAGAAGATTAAATTAACTCAATTATTTTACAGCTACTTGCCAAACATATTGCGGTGCAAGATTTCCCCCATCATAATCTGAGGGTTTTTTTTTCCACGGGAACAATATTTTCTTTCTTTAGATGAAAATAAATAAATAAAAGCGTCCAGAATTAATCCAACTCCCACACGTGATTCGTATGGTCTATTCATGTGAGCTCGACTCCCATTACTGACCGAAGATGCAAGCATACGTATTCGCGAGACGGATTCTGTCAACTGTCAGAGAAAGTCAATCTCAACGACAGCCAAGATGTAATGGTACGACGAGGACGCTAATAGAACTGGCACGACGCTGTCCACTAGACCAAACCACAGCTGTGATTCGACGTCCTGTAAGAGATTCAGTAGAATTAGCAACGTGGACTATTAAAGTGTCTCAAATGAAAATATCTAAGAGCGTAAAAAAAACTTACTTCCTAATTAATAATAATAATAATAATAATATTTAGCAGCGCATTTTACTACCCGTTCGGGTTATACGCTTTAAGTACTAATTACTCTAATGGATTAGGAATTGGGAAGGTTGAATTAGAGGAAGTGAACCCGCATTTGCGTGGAGGGAGAGTAGAAAACCATTTAGGAAAAACCACCCCCAGTTCACCCGACCGAGATTCGAACCTCGATCTCCCCGCTCTCATCAGTCGAGCTCAATACGACAAGCGCGTTAGCCAACTACGCCACCGAGGCGGGTTTCCTTCCTAATTGAATAAGATTGTATTAAAATGAAAGTGATTGGAAAATAAATACACTATAGGGAATAAATAATATTATTACCATCTAAATATATTAAAGACGTTGCAGACTTGGAAATTTTTTTTAAGTTATTTTGTGATTCAGGCTGCATCTTAAATTGACATACTTAAACATTATCATACTTAGACACCAATGTATGAAATATAAAGAGAGGGAGGAAAATGGGTAGTTCCCCCTGCGAGGTCTCTTGTTTATATACTGATAACATTTACCCTCTTCCTATGTCGAGTTTACACAATCACCGTACTATTTGAGCCTTGAAAACATTCATTTGCTTTTTAAAAATAACTTTATCATATTTACTATTCTAGATAGACATATTATGCTGCTATCAAACTTTTTTAATCTTCATCATGGTATCAAGACAACTACAGGCCACTTTCGAGAGTAAGCCAAATAGCTTAATTCTTTAAATAGAAAAATGACAAGAGAATTGAACCCGGTACCTTTGGCTTAGTACGCTGAGTCCACTGAACTATCCAGGAAGCGCATATCATGATGGATTAAATATCAAATTTATTATATTTGATAATTACGGTTATAGCTGCATCTACATATCATATTCTTCAAATTACGGGTTCGGTTCCCGTGTCCAGGTGTAATTTTACATTTTAAAGAATATGATATTTAGGTACGGCTAAAACCGTAACTATCAAAATAATATAATAGCTTTGCTATTTAAGCCAGAAAATAACCTAAATTGTAGATTATTTATAAAAAAAATACGCTTATGAAAAACTACTTCAAGATAAAAAATAATAATTTTGTGATACTGTAATACTATTTTTAAAATTATTTAAGAATTTATGGTTTTAATTTCAGTGCTATATCTTTCAAACTCGCTGAATTAACATGGTAAATCCTATTTTGGCTTGTCGTTACGTCACACTTAGAAAAAGTCCTCACAGATATACTAAAGTAATAGTTTAGAAAAAGAATTAACTTAAGCTATGATACAAACATGTACGAATTGAAGCATCTAACGATTATAAACAAAGAATTATTGTTTTTATAGACAAACTTACAAAATCATATTGAAAGAGAATAAATACGTACGATATATTAAAACAAATTATCGATTTGTCTACATTTAAATATCCAAATCAATATTAATAGTTATTAAATTTATTTATAAACGTTATGATGCTGTATTAGTGGATCTGCTACTTCATAAGTTTTAAGTCGTTGATTGATTAATAGATTGGAAACAAGACAGAATTGTAATAAAAACACCTCAAATTAAATCTTAAAACATATCATTCTAGCTCTTAACTTCCTTGACATTCCGTCCTTACCGGGGCATAATCCAGAGCCTCCCAGAGAGTGTTGGCCAACGTCTTGAGCCTCAGCACCAGTGCCTCTCAAAAAGTGATACCAGAGCAACACGTAGTGCCTTAAGGGCCCCCTATGGGGGGGGGGGGGCTGTGAGAATATGGGGACCATTTATAGATCACCTATAATGCAAAAACAAAATATTATTATATTAGTTGTTTTTATCACAGAGTTTGATTACCCGTTCGGGTTATATGCATGTACTAATTAATAATGTGTCAAAGGTGCTATGGATATAATTTAGAGGAGATGTACACGCATTTGTATGAAAGAAGGGTGGAAAATCATTTAGGAAAATATATCTTCGACACACCCGACCAGTATTCGAACCCTGATCTCCCTATTATCGAGAGTCTATACGATCGCAAGAATGATGCCTTAGACCACACGGCTAATAAAATCTAGGATGTTAACATTAATAGTGTGCCTAAAACCCGTAATTTATCAACTATATAAAACTGAGATTGGCGGCCAGAGGTTTCGTTGTGCTGATCACATGACAACCTCTATCTACAAATGTTGGCTGTATTTTCGCCAACATTTGCAACGTATGGCTTTACTGACCGGGAGGGACATGACATCCAGTTTGGTTACCTTTGCAACGTAATGCTTTACTGACCGGGAGGGACATGACATCCAGTTTGGTTACAACGTATGGCTTTACTGACCGGGAGGGACATGACATCCAGTTTGGTTACCTTTGCAACGTATGGCTTTACTGACCGGGAGGGACATGGCATCCAGTTTGGTTACTTGTATGTAGACTCTTAGCCACTCTGGCAGCACAGAGCCTTGACCAGGGTACAACTATGGAGTTCAGGCCTCCACCGTGGTTCGGATTCCACGTTAAACTGTAGGTCCTCCATTCCATCTCACAATCACCCTACCATTACACATTAGCGTAAGTGCGTATAACCCGAACAGGTAGTAGGACGCGGTGCTAATAATAATAATGATAAACTATGGAGCTTTTCTACACGTCCTACCCGCAATGAGATGAAGTGTTGATAGTGATTATGAAATTGTAGAGCCAATGGGAGTTTTAAACTTAACTCTAGCCTAAATTACCAACCCCTGGTAGCCATTAGGATAATTTTTCCTTAAGATAAAATAATCCAAGGTACCAGCCGGGAATCGAACCCAGGACCTCTAAGTTCGTAGTCAGGTGCACTGATCATCACGGACATCACAGGGCCACAGATGTTTGGTCGGTATTTCTCGCTGGCGGTCTGACGCCGTGGAGTCTTATTCCCTAAAGTCCTCCCTCCTCTGTTCCTTACGTCTCACTGAGGATAGAATTCTCCCGCTATATCGACCCTAGGTCGGTAGAGGGGGGGGGTCTGGGAAATACTTTGTTCTACCTCCGCCCTTTGTGATACGATCTCACATAGAAAATTCGAGGCTAGATGCAAAGAGGACGCTAACAGCGATATTGGAGTCGAAGGGGGCGATTTAATGACAGACATTTTTGTGTTTGTAACAACCCTTCGGTCCTTTACGGACAGTGTGACAGGGTTACAGGGAGGGGGGAAGAGGGGGAACACCATGATGGATGACCTGTGCATATTTATAATGACGGTGTAATATTTAGTTAAATAAAATGCTAGGCATGACAATTACTATTTTATTACTGTGCAATTAAAGTCTCAAAGGTTTTTTTTTACATTTAAACTAAATAAATTAGGAAACATTAATGATGAATCTTGTAGTTATCGTATATTTAAAGTGATCTTTACTTGATTCGGGGATAGAATGGTCTAAAGGCAATGGTTCTCAAACTTTCTTTTTTTAAATTATACCCCTTGGCCATTACTAAAAGTCTAATATACCCCCACAGTAAAATGTCCCTAAATGACAGGTCAAATGACAAACGTTAGGTAATCAAAGGAGAAAATTTCCCTCAGTTGCCTCGAGGATCTCCCGCTACGTTTGGTTTCCCTCCCTGTTTGGTTCTCTTGTTATTTTGTCTATTTCCCCCTAAAATCCGCCCGAGTATACCCTGAAAGTCGTGCGCGTACCCCTCTGGGTACACTTACCACAGTTTGAGAACCATTGGTCTAAGGCGTCACCCCCGCAATAGAATGGAACACAAATGATGGAGAGATCAAGATTATAATCCTGGTTGAATGTACTGAGTTTTTTTCTCTCAAACGGCTTCCCGATCCTCCTCTAAGCAAATGCTAGTACATTTTATCTCAATTTGACTATACTTACCCCTATATGAATAGTTTAAATATGCGTACAGCCTGAACGGGCAGTAAGACAATGCGCACAAACTAAAACAGAGTAATCTCAGTGCCAGCGTATTTGACCGGATTACCTAATTAAACATATGTTGGAGAAGTCGAGACCCAAGTTCGAATCCAAGTTGGACCTATTGGTTGGTGGGTTTTAATTGCTGTCTCCAAGTGGATTCTGTCATGCTATTACCATACCTTTGAGAGTTAAAACTCAATTAATTCTCCTTTTTTTCCCATCGCGTCTAAGTACCCATTCGGGTTATAAGGATATCATTATGTTAGTCACGATAATGGATTATGGATGAGGAAGGTAAAATTGGAGAAAATGTACCCGAAATTGCGTGTGGGCAGAGTGTAAAACAACATATAGGAAATAACGCCCGAAGAACACTGGATTGGGATTCGAACGCTGACCTCCACACCACTGTCAAACAAGACTGAGCTTGACATTTAGACCACGTGGCCACCGATGCGGGTCCAATATCCCGTGTGTTAAACTAGAAACGTAACAGATTTCATGTTAACATTGTCTGAATCTACGAATCACAATTTCAAAGACATATTAAGTTTCAATTTTTCTCACTTTCCTGAACAAGGGTAAAAACTAGTAGTTGTAACCGATTTCAAGATTTCCCCGAAATTAAGGTACAACCCTTTTTTTATATACATATATAAAGTGAAAGTGAGCTTTGCTGATTGGTGTATTCAATAAAAGAACGTAAGAGGGAGGTTTAAACACACACACGAAATCTTATGAACAAAATATATATGGCTTTATTTATGCTTCAAACAATATCAAAGTTAAGATATAAATATATAAATACAAATAAGGGAGCTGTGTTACCATAAACAGTACTTCACAGAGCTTCTAGAGGTGTTAAATATTTAGAAATTTTCCTAACCTTCGGCATTTTGGTGGTTATTTTAATATGAAAAAAGAACTACTTCAGAGAGCTTCTAGAACTGCTTATAATTAAGAATTTTTTTCTAGCTTCCAGTAATAATTGTAATAGTTTAGTAGTGTGGGCGGTTGAGCTAGGGGGTAAATAAGACTATTAATAATAAAAAAAGAGCCTTAATAAAGCTGGATTACAAGGAGCTGACTTCTCATTTAATAAAGAAACATTCTTCAGGTGAGTCTTTCATTGATATAGTTTCTATACAGTCCCCTTCTAGGTTATGTTGGCTACCAGATTGTCCATTGGACCTCAAGACCACGAATTGTTATTTATTGAAAATTCTAAAACATATCATTGACCTAGTTTTCATTGTTGTTCTAAACTCTATCTCTTAGTTACACTTGAAATCGCAAGTTTATTGTCCTGGTAATTGTTTCATTTATTTAAATGTCATTGTTGTCCTAACCTTTCTCTTTGTAAATATTAAATTTAAAAGTTAATAACTCTAATGATCGCTTTATCTCGTTAATTAATACGAATTCAAATAATCGCCTAATAACGTTGGTAGACTCACTTTCGTGACCGCGTGGTCTAAGACGTTACTCTCGCAAAATACTAGACTGCCGATAACTAGGAGATCGTGGTTCGGTCCCTGTCGCGTGTACTGAAGGTGATTTTTCCTAAATGGTTCCTCACTCTCTCCACGCAAATGCGTGTACACTTCCTCTAAATTCAACCATCCACATCCCTAAGGATGTGTACAGAAAGAAAGCAGGCTGCCTGCTTACCGATTTCCAGCGCGTGTGGGTGTACACAAAGGACTAAGATGAAAGCCTAAAAACCGGCCAGTTGACACTATCTATTCCCACCGTTAATATGTCCATTTTATACATCAACTGATAAAGAGTTTTTACTTCTTGACAGTGTTGATCCAAAATTTTAAAGACAAAAATTGTATACAGTATTCACCTTATAAACTGTGGTAGGAAAGATTATGGCGAAGATAATTTTTTAATGACCTGAAGCAAGACAAGGAGTTTTTTCAATACACGACACCATTTTAGATAAAGAAGGTTTTGAGCAACATCCAAATGAAGTGTGTTTTGAATCTAATCAGAGGAATAAAGGCAGCTTACGTAAAGAGCATCAAAATTTAGCTTGAAAAATTAAATATATTTTCACAACATTTATTTCATTAACGAAAATATGGAACATGCGGTAGAATTCGGAAGGGTCATCAAAGAAACAGTTTATTTTCACAAGTTTTAATGAAAGTTGAATGAGTTTTATCAATTAATATATACAGCGCACATACACATACATATTTATATGTACAGTATGTATATATATGTATGCAATATACATACATAGGGCGTCTGGATAACACACGTAATTACACTTTTAATATCTACAATATCTCTCGAAAAACACACAGCGGCACCGACAACTAAACAATAATTAAATGTTAATTCCGGTAAACTTTTCGGTGCCAGTTACCAGCACTGACAAGCTCAAATCTGATTTTACTGTCCCAAGTGTAAACACACTTTCACTGCTGACGCAGGTCAGCGCCGATCACCGCTGGTAATCGGAAAGCAGAAAACCTGCTTTCTTTCCCTGTGCGCACCTAAGGCCAGTTCTGACGTGTTGTTGTTTTTAGCACCGCGTCTTACTACCCGTTCGGGTTATACGCTTTAAGTACTAATTACGCTAATGGATTAGGAATTGGAAAGGTTGAATTAGAGGAAGTGAACCCGCATTTGCGTGGAGGGAGAGTGGAAAACCATATAGGAAAAACCGGCCGAGATTCGAACCTCGATCTCCCCGTCCTCAGCAGTCGAGCTCAACACGACAAGCGCGTTAGCCAACTACGCCACCGAGGCGGGTTTCTGACGTGTCACTTTCAATGAGTCATTGTCTATAAGACAAAAAAATTGGTCAGTTTGTTTATCGCGCCAATTAAATACCATTTTTGTGAACTCTTACAACACAATGTTTGTAAATAAGCGGCAAAAATTTCGTTAAAGCCTGTTTGGTTTGTCAACGCGAATCGAAACTTGAAAACATTTGAGGATTAAGTCCAATAGAAGGTTGCAAGTGGTCACAGGTGGTCACACTGTAGCGTTTAGTTAAAATAAATCTTTGCAATCAAGGAATAATTAATACATTAATTCTTATAAGTGTTCTCACCGTTCATTTTGTTTTAATTTTTAAATAATGATCATTAGAAATGAACAAAAGTAAAACGCCTTTTTTACTTTTAATGAAAGCCTTAAATAATGATTCAGTCTAATGAAATGAGTGTTCTGACGTTCATTATATATTCATATTCAATGATTCATTGTCAATTATTCATTGAAAATGATACGTTAGAACTAGCCTTTATATTATGTACAAGAAATACTGAGTTCAATTTTTCTTTTAATGTAAAGATTTGGTGAATACGTTTTTCTTTTGATGTAAAGCTTTATTTAATTCAACGTTAAACTGCAACCATTTGCAACCTTGTGTTGGATTTAACTCTCAAAAATTATTGTTTTCCCCATTAGAGTAATTATTACATAGGCGTATAACCCGAACGGGTACAGTATGTTTACCATAGTTTTTTTACCTGAATGACAATTGAAAAATCATATGTTTAGGTTTTGGGTTGCCAACACTTGTACAAGATCACTGCTTTGTTATACATAATTAATTTTTTAACTACATTTTATATTTAATACTTAAAATAACGTAAACTTAAATTTTCTCATACTATTTTCATTACTTTTAATCATTTCTTTTTACCTAATTCCAAACAATATTTTAAACATAATTGAAAGTACTTATTCTTCGTTTTAAAATGTTAATGATAATGTGTAATATAGTGCGTACATGAATACTTTTTAAAACAGGCATCATATTTACTTGAAAAAGAGAAAATACTTGTCATATTTTTTATATAATGGTACATTATTTTATGATTATTTTATTGTCTTTCGAAATATTTAACTAAATAAAATATTTTTATCCACTGTGTCGGTGTACCATTTTTTCAGTTTATACCAATCAGTTTAAAGTGTTTTTCTTTCAGATAATAATATTCTATTTCTAGTGTTTTACTTTCAACTCAGTAACTCAAAAATTGCAATTTTAAAATCCCCTGTAGGTATCATATGAACCTAAATTACTGTTGTTAACTATCACATTCAAACATTACCATATGTTTTCATTAGAGCTGTCCAAAGTGACAGATGTCAGCCGTTGGTGTAGGGATATATTAGGGACTATTTCTAATAACTTTTTGAGTTGTCATCCAAGTAAACTCTGGTGGTGAATGGACTCTAGTAAGACGCGATGTTAAAATAATAATATAATTTCATAGAAATTGATATTATTTATTAATAATGAGAGTTGACGATTGCATAACTTGACGTATGAATGTATTGAAACTATTTTAGTAACTTTTATGAATGTCAAAAAAGTTATTTCCTATCCAAATCGGACTGTAGTTTCGGTTCAGGGAATGAATATGGGCCTCCCAATCATTGGATTGAGTTAAAAAAAAACTGATATTTTAAAAATGTTTACACAAAAATAAACTCAACATGTATATTGATCTCGTATATACATAAAAAAAGTAATTTAGTTTCATTAATCACTGTCACGTCAATATAAATGTATTACTTTGGTAACTGAACACACAAGTGGTTTCAAAATGTCCATGTAAAATGTAACATTGTTACACGTATAGAATGGAAAGTTTGGTTGACTTTTGTTGGTTTGTTTAAGTTGAAAACTTCATCGGGGGTTAAATAATTTATTTTATTTTAGAATTTAACTCTCCTTATTTTTCGCAAATCGTTAAAGAGTTCAAACGTCAATTTTAATTTAGTTGTAGTATTTAATTCTTACTTTTAAATGAAATGTTCGATAAACCAATAAAAATAATTATTATTTCCTCTGACTCGCGTTCCCGATAATATTATTGTTTTAGTGCGATGCTGCGGTAAATATAGTTCGTTATGACTCCACCGGGAGTGCTGCGAACGTTGCACCTGTCACAGTGTTTTAAAATACGGCCGCTAGGTACCGCGAGTGAACTGAATTGGCCCCGGTGTTGTTGTTTTTTATAAACTGTGCATTATACTTTTGTTTATAATAATAGCAATGGGAATATGTAACTCTTTCCCTTTCCCGTTTAAGCTATCCTCATATTTACTCTAAATGGTTTAGGGTTGATGAAGGGATAATTTAGAGTAAATGTAGTCGCATTCTTTGTATAGCGTGAGTAGTAAACTATTCCACAATTTTACTATGCATTGAAATATTCGATAAACGACACCGATAGTTTTGAGTTAAAGTGTTCTTCGAAGGACCCGAGATTCATGGGTTCAAAACTCAGCTAGCGTTGACGAATTTTTCTTGAGCTATAGAATTCCGTAGCACAACTCCCTTAGGATGTAAAACTGTCGGTCCCATGTCGATTGTCGCATGTAAAAGAGCCCTTGGAGGGTATGTGAAAATACCTTTCCCGGCAAAATTGTTAGGCTCTTTCGCACTCGCTTGTAGAAATTCTCGTGTGCTGATAACTGATATAAGGTAGGATTCCCTCGGCGCATCACGCGTCTGCGACCGTAGCCGTGGGGTGGTGAGTCGCAGACGCGGGATAATAATTGCCTCTCTCTACCTTATGAAAGGTGTGGCCACTAAATATCCTCAACTTAGCACCGTGTAGCCACTTCCACTCAATATCCTCAACTTAGCACCGTGTAGCCACTTCCACACAATATCCTCAACTTAGCACCATGTAGCCACTTCCACTCAATATCCTCAACTTAGCACCGTGTAGCCACTTCCACTCAATATCCTCAACTTAGCACCGTGTAGCCACTTCCACTCAATATCCTCAACTTAGCCCCGTGTAGCCACTTCCACACAATATCCTCAACTTAGCCCCGTGTAGCCACTTCCACACAATATCCTCAACTTAGCCCCGTGTAGCCACTTTCACTCAATATCCTCAACTTAGCCCCGTGTAGCCACTTCCACTCAATATCCTCAACTTAGCACCGTGTAGCCACTTCCACTCAATATCCTCAACTTAGCACCGTGTAACCACTTCCACACAATATCCTCAACTTAGCACCGTGTAGCCACCTTCACTCAATATCCTCAACTTAGCCCCGTGTAGCCACCTCCACTCAATATCCTCAACTTAGCCCCGTATAGCCACTTCCACACAATATCCTCAACTTAGCACCGTGTAGCTAATCCTACACAATAGATCCAACTTAGCAATGAATAAGCACTTAAATTCTTTCAACATTTCACTTTGTTGAAATTTAAAGGACTTACAAAAAGTAATTTTCTATAATACATGTTTATAGATAAAATGTTTATATGTACTCATAATTCAAATGGTGTTTTTGTATTTTATTAAATCATTATAAAACTATAATGATGTGAATAGCTTGCTCTAACTGTAAACAATAGTTCTAATACTACATATAATTATATAATATATATATTTATTAAACACATACAATGTATTTGTATTAAGCTTTAGTCGACTATTCCTGGTGAAATTTATAATATTCTAGTCTATATGCATCTATAATTATATCAAGCTGTGTATAGTTTAAAAGGGATTAAAAATGTAATAATATATTCGGAATATTGATTTTAGAGTAAAAACTTAATAATATATTTGCTTAAAACAATGGTCAAACATGTCAACATAGCTTATGTTTTATTTTGAAGATTAAATCACCTTTTAAATTATTTCTCTACAGAACAATAAGTAGACTGAGATTTAACTGAGAAGCCTTTATCAATTGAGTTGTAATTTTTTTGACATAAATTTGTATCTAAACCTATATTATTTCCAAATTGATTATATTTATATCAAATATATAATCACAGTAAAAAAAATATTATTATTTTATGTTTGATTCATATTTAACGCAAAGTGACTGCCAGCAATTTTAATCTGTATTTTTAAAATATAGCTTTTGGGGGAAATTTTGTTATTTTAGAGATAACTTGGAGCATATCCACGTTTATAATCTGCCTGTTGTATTTTCATGGTGCTTGTTTCATTTGAGGTTTCCCCCTAGTAAAGAAACTATATGCTTGAAGATTATATGCTAGTTGCATTGTTAACTTGCAAAATGTCAAAGTGAAGAAACTGTTAACCATTGAAATGTTGGTTAATATATGATAATTCAAACGCGAACAGCTAAGATCGAACCAAATGGTTCCTCAACGTTCTATGTATGTCTAGTTAAATTTTAGTTATTTCTCTCATTTGTTAAAGTATTCCATTGTTTATAAAATGCGCAATAAAAATACCAAATAAAAACAAACTCTGATAATCCAATGGAAATTGATCTATTTAACCGCTATACTTTGAAAACCCACGCTAAACGGAGTTGAATTAAGGTCCGTAATTTTTATGACCAGAAAATCTTATTTGGCCAAAGTAAGTACAATTTTGCGCCAATACTAACAATTAGAGTAATTTAGTTTTATGCATACAATAATCACAAATTTGACAAGGATTTTTTCTTTCCAATTAAAATGTTTATATAAAATGCCACGATGCTCATTTCAAATATCAAAGAACTGTTGAGTATAAAATTAAACTAAACGTAACCACTGAAGTTTTTTTGTTTTTGTTTTGGCCCAAAGTATAAAGCTTTATTTTCATAAAAGTTGGGCAAATACAAGTCTGAAATCGCGTTTCCTTCAATCCCACCTAAATCTGTCGGTAGCGTGTCGGCTTCGTGAGTAAGGATCCCGGGTACAATTGCTGGAATTACCTAAAAATTAATCATTGGCTAAATGTGGGTTTCCCCTTCCACAGTGATGAATTGATGGCCCGGGGAGGGGGGGAGGGGGAGAATCTGGGTGTTTTGTCTGTTCTAGATTTAAGTT
>CABEEJ010000214.1:130238-143942 GCA_901482245.1 Timema douglasi
AAAAAAAAAAAAAAAAAGCTGGAATTGAAACGCATGACAATTTATTTGAAGAAGTACGAGTTGATTAAATATGATTTTTAAATATGTTTATTGACATTTGAAGCCCATTGTAGTTAGTACTGTGTATATAAAATACCTGTATGCATGTAATGTTATTAGGGAATACTGTATTTTGATTAAAACATATATAACTTTACTGCGAAAGTTATTGTACTCGTACCATAAATTCCATATTTTAATTAAAATAGGTTACTTTAGTGAGAAAGTTACTGTGCTTATACCATAAAATCCCTATTTTAATTTAAACATAGCTTACTTTCGTAAAAAAAAAGTTACTGTGTAGGCATACACATAATAAATTGCACATTTTAATTAAACCATAGCTTACTTTATTGAGAAAGTTACCGTGTGCATATCATAAATTACACATTTTAATTAAAACATAGATTACTTTATTGATAAAGTTATTGTGCACGTGGTTCAATCCTCGGTCCTGGCAAAGATTTATCTAATTACCAAACCCTTCCTTCACCTCTGACAAGACATCTTGTGAATGTGAGGAATGCCAGGCCTCCACCGTGGTTCGGATTCCACGTGAAACTGTAGGTCCTTCATTTAATCTCACAATCACCCTACCATTACATATTAGCGTAAGTGCGTATAACCCGAACGGGTAGTAAGACGCGGTGCTAATAATAATAATAATAATAATATTGTGCACGTATCATAAATTACACATTTTAATTAAAATATAGGTTACTTTATTGAAAAAGCTACTGTGCGTATCATAAATTACTTATTTTAATTAAAACATAAGTTACTTTAATGAGAAAGTTAATGTGCACGTATCATAAATTACATATTTTAATTAAAACATAAGTTACTTTAATGAGAAAGCTACTGTGCGTATCATAAATTACACATTTTTTGTCTACTTTAGTGAGAAAGCTACTGTGCGTATCATAAATTATACATTTTAATTAAAACGTAGGCTACTTAAGTGAGGTTACTTTGCACATACCATACATTCCTAATTTTAATACTCTCTATGAACAAAAGAAACTTTATTACTTGGAGGGAATGGACAGGAAGATGAAAGAAAGGGCAAGGCGAAGGAAGAGGGGTGTCCGGCCATCGTCGTAAGAGAGACAACCTTAACTTCACGCGGAGAGATACTTCGAGGGAAAGACTGTTTTCACCCTCCGCCCATTGTTCCCCCCGCAATAAAACCCGTCCAAAATATCCGCATAAGAACCCTCATGGGGTAGGAGAGTAAAGTTTTAGAAGAAATGTACCCTTCATTTACCCTCCACCCACCAAAAATAGGCTTGCGACCCACCAGTTTATGAACCACTGGTGTAGCTTCTAAAATAGGGACATATTATATTCAGTTGAGGGAAAATTGATACCTTCCAGTAAAATAGAGGTGTACCCGCATTTTCTTGGAGGGTGTGTCGGAAAACCATTGAGGAACTAAACCATCTTCAGGACACTCTGACGGGATTCGAACCCCAGCATTTTTAGTTTATTTGTTACAGCACCACCTCTTACTAACTGTTCATGTTATACGCATATATGCTCGTTATTATAATGGTGTAGGGATGAGGAAGGAACAATTTTATAGGTAGTGTACCCGCATTTGCGTGGAAGGAGAGTGAGAAACCATTTAGGAGAAACTATCCTCAGTAGACACAACCAGGATTCGAGATATGATATTTCGTCATCATTAGGCCAGTCTAACTTGAAAGTGACGCCTTAGATCATTTGCCTACTGAAGCAGGTAACTTTTTTTGTGGCAAGCAAACCAGACAAGACGAGACTGACGCCTATATCCGAGGGGATGGTTATTAATTATTATTTATTAAATTAGTATAGCTATTTTATTTCTTCATACGCTAGAAATTGCGAAATATTAATTTGTCAATAGTGGCCACCTGCGGTGACCTGGCGGTCTAGGGGTAAGGTGTCAAACTTCTATGCTGGCGGCCGGGGTTCAATCCTCGGTCCCGGCAAAGATTTATCTGATTACCAAACCCTCCCTTCACCTCTGACAAGACATCTTGTGAATGTGGGGAATGCCAGGCCTCCACCGTGGTTCGGATCCCACGTTAAACTGTAGGTCCTCCATTTCATCTCACAATCACCCTACCAATACACATTAGCGTAAGTGCGTATAACCCGGACGGGTAGTAAGACGCGGTGCTAATAATAATAATAATAATAATAATAATAATAATAATAATAATAATAATAATGGCCATCCTTTAAAAGGTCACATACGTGACGTATAAATAGAGTTCATTCGCCAGTGATGGTAACTGACGTCTAGCAGAATCTGTAAAAACTGTTAAAATAAAAAACAACCATTTTCTTTGTGTGAAAGTTTTGATGGTCAAAAGTGATAACTCAACGTATGGTCTTTCAGATCATATGGTTTGGCGAATGAATACACTGTTTCTTATCTACAATTCTACCGTAGATAGGGTTTACATGAAAGTAGGTCCAGTGATTTTTAAATATGTCCATTAATGTTAATTAAGCTACAAAATGGACTGAGATTTTTTTTTTTACTTTATCATAAAGAGAAAGTATCGTGAACATCTCTTTTAACCTCGAGGTTAGTGTGTCTCCGAGCTCAAAAGAATGGACCCTTTATTCTGTCTGTCTGTCTGTCTGGTCTCTATAGCTGTCAATACGGCCGGAACGTTTGGATGGATTTCTTTCAAACTTGATATGTATATGTTATATGATCATACATATGGATAAAATCATGATTTTGATTCTAGCATGAAAATTAACAGTAGTTTACTGATAACTGATTTTTTTAATCAATTTTTTCTTTGATGGCGTTAACGATTTCGTTAAAAATGAATATCTGAAGGGTGCTTAACATGGTTAATAACCCTGTGAACTTTATTTTCAGAGAAATATTGTTTTAAGAGTTGTTTAGTGAGAGCCAATTTTTGAAAATGTTGTTCCAAACTAAGAAAGTACAGTATGAGTTGTATAGGAAGTTATTTATTTGAAAACTGGAAACTCGCGTTGGTTCAATGGCGGGAATAAACCATAATTACAATTGTATTTACATTCTTAGCCCGTTTAAATATTGATGAAAAGATAATAACTACAGTAGCTCCATGGCTTCTTTGGTGCTGATTGACAGCTCACAACTGACTTCTGACAGTCAACATTTAGTTATATACCTAAACTTTAACTGTCAGAAGTGACAGCTGCTAAACACATATTTTTGCAGATCATATGGTTCGACGTAGGGATACATAACTTGGTCTGGTAACTTTTCAAAGCCGTGAGCTGTCAGGCAGCACCAAATAAGCCATGGGACTACTGTATACAGTATACAATAATCCATAAGGAAGCATCATTGAATGCTTTTGATAACTTTTTAGTTGAACTTTATATTATTAATAAATTAAATAATACATATTTCTAGAATGACAAATTATTCTAGTGACTTTCAATCAATGATGGTAGCCGAAAGTGGGATTACTATAAAAATCAAGGCTTACGTACATATTTTGTGTCGTACCGTTAATTTTAATAATGTGTCCACCCCGAGCGATGCATGTTACGGTTTTCTTTCTTAACTTTTGGCAAGTGTGTCCACGATAGCGATCTGAAAATAGTGACCACGTGACCAACGTGTTGGCGTGTTTGGCCTCCCCTCTTCTCCTTTCCCCTCCACAACTATTTACGCCACGGTTGATATATATCTATGCAAGGATAGTAGTGGACCTGACCCGTCTTATTCGTGGCAGTTTGTGGCGCGCCTCAAGGCTCGAGACTTGTTCCGGTAGCGTCCGCGCGGCGCGCATCGGTTCGGATTAGGTTCGACGGCGGTTGAGTGTTTTGACTTAGTGGAAAGGGGTGAAGTGATTTGGGTTTGTCATTGGAATTCAATCGACGCTATTTTTCAAATCGGAAAAAGAAGAGTGGAATTTGAATAATATCTCGTATGGTGGTGTATTATATATCTAAAAAAAAAGGAAATTGTATTTTAAACTATAAATTTATAATTTCAATTAATGTTTTAATTTTATATTTAAATTGTATTATCTCACCAGAAAGGCTTAAACAATTAAAAAAAAATATTTTATAAAATATGTGTGAACACAATTTTAATAAGCTCCTATTAATTTATTTTAACATTTTATTTTATAAAACGATATCCTGTTGATTTTAGTTATATCGTTGATTTTAAAATTGTTTTTATTTATGGGATAAAAGTTGGAAAACATATAGTACAAATAATCTTTATATTTAAAGATACTTATTGAAGGATTAGTCCACTTACTTTGATACCTATTAGTTTTTTAACGGCCACATTCATTCAAATGTAAGCAGACGCAAATAAAAAAAAGGGGAACCATTTCAATCTTTGTTACTAAACATTTCCCTTTACTAGGAGATCGTGGCCGTGTTTTATACGGACAATAAACATCGGAAAGCCAGCACAAAGCGGGACCTTGTGTTTTTACGACCTCGCTAACAACAGAGCCATCTGTTAGTGGTCCATCAAACACACTGCAACCACCCTCGAGGGCTCAGAGCCAAGTGTTTAGTCTTTAGAGTGTTGTTGAGACGCGAGTTAATTTGAAACTTTAATAAACAAGGAGCAAATTGGAAATAGACACTCTCGCGATAAAANNAAAAAAAAAAAAAAAACCCTTGTTCGAATTAGTTCTGAACGGGAATGACGCAATAAATTAATTACGTAAAGTGCTGTGGATTGACGTGAAAATACTTGAATAAACAAATAGTTATTGGATTTTTTTAAAGTTCTAACACATAGAATTGTTTTTAGATTTCATTATTTCTATTAAAACAGTGGAAATGACATTTCAAGGATTGGAAATACTTTTAGAGTTACATATACCTCGGAAATGGCTAAACAATTTTTCAAAATAGTATCTTATGAATAATTTTGATGTTAAATACCTTTCATTAACTGCGAGTTTTTTTGCAAATGATAAAACAAACATGGCGTTTACAATGATTTCGAACATTAAATAATTTTTTTTTAAATCCTCGTGTAAAATTTAGTTTTGAGCAAACGTTTGACATTAGTGTTGGGTTTTTTTTTCACAAGAATATTTTAAACATTTAAAATTCTCAAACAAGTGTCAGTTGATAAATATATTTATATTGAGAAATGTTATGAGAGGGGGACATTAAAAGAGGGAGTAACAATAATACTCCCCTATCGAGAGTGAATTAAATAAGGAGGACATTGAAGAGGGGAAGTACCGCCGTCTGTGAGAAATAAAGCCCATCAGGATGAATATCTTGTTCCGCAAGAACTTCCACGCGGACAGTAGTGGCGAGAGGGGTTTCGGTGGCATGGGGGGAAGCAAGCCGAGTAAAGGGGTGCTCAACAAAGGTCGGAGGAGCAGGGAGTGCGGGGGCTACTCTCATATGGAGGAGCACCATTTTCGCACACACATCTTCCTTAGTCCACCAGGTGAGACATACGTCACTCTTCTACCACACCACAGTCAAAAAAAAAAGGCGTCTGGCCTACTTACAGTAGGGATTTTATACCAAGGAAGTTATTCTAAAATACAAACGAATACTTTTGCAGCTAACATTATTTTAGCGGCTAGCATTATTAGTGATTTGTATCCACCTGATTTCCGTAATTATAATTATTCATTCCCCCAAGCTTCATATTTCATAAATTATCTACTTAATTGTCTAGCGCTGCTTTCTTCCATTTTGACTGTATTGTAATGCACAATGTATTTGTAATGTTGGCAACAGGTGGCTGAGATATCAATGATAGCTCTTGGTATCTGATTATATTCACACGTCCATCACAGACTTTGTCTCAATCTATTAGTGAAGAACTACCCCGGGTAGCTCAGTGGAAGAGCATTACCACGCTAAGCCAAAGGTCCTGGGCTAAATTCCCATGTCCAGTTGTAATTATTAAATGTATTCGAATATTTTTTTGTGTTATCAAAAAGTTATTGATTATAGCTACCAGGTGACCTGGCGGTCTAGGGGTAAGGTGTCAGACTTCTATGCTGGGGTCCGGCGTTCAATTCTCGGTCCCGGCACAGATTTATCTGATTACCAAACCCTTCCTTCACCTCTGACAAGACGTGTATTAATCACAACTTGTGAATGTGTGGAATGCCAGGCCTCCGCCGTGGTTCGGATTCCACATTAAGCTGTAGGTCCTCCATTTCATCTCAAAATCACCCTACCGTTACACATTAGCGTAAGGGCGTATAACCCGAACGGGTAGTAAGACGCGGTGCTAATAATAATAATAATAATAATAATAATAATAATAATAATAATAATAATAATAATATAGCTATCAAAAGTGACAGAGGCGAATAGTATTACTTGACGTATGAATACGTATAAAGTATATGCAGTGGCTCGCATCGGTGGTTGAATGGGTTAATACATTACTCTAGCAATAGACTGAACTAGCAATGACAGGGAGAACGAGAGGCTTAAATCCCGGTCGGGTGTACAGAGGGTGGTTTCTCCTGAAAGGCTTTATACACTTCCTCCACGTAAATGCGGGTACACTTCTTCAGAATCAAACCTTCTCCATCCTTAACACATTTATTATTATTATTTAGCACCACGTCTTACTACCCGTTCGGGTTATACGCTATAAGTACTAATTACGCTAATGGATTAGGAATTGGGAAGGTTTAATTAGAGGAAGTGAACCCACATTTTCGTGGAGGGAGAGTGGAAAACCATTTAGGAAAAACCACCCCCAGTTCACCCGACCGAGATTCGAACCTCGATCTCCCCGTTCTCAGCAGTCGAGCTCAACATGACTAGCGCGTTAGTGAACTACGCCACCGAGGCAAGTCCTAACACATTAATGTATTATTATTAGCACCGCGTCTTACTACCCCGCATATTAATGTAATTACTACACACTGTGTATAAAGTATAACCTAAAGTATAAACTAAAAAACTTAAACAAGTAACTTTTCTAGTTATCAGAAAAGATTCTTCACGTGAAAATTGGACTGTATGTATGAATATTAAAATATGTTAGTAAGAAAACAACCACACCAAATGAACCAAATGAAATACTGTACTAAAGGAACTTGACAAGTAAATCCAGACCAAAACTAACTCTTCAAAGCGATTACACTTTTTTTTATAAGAGATTTACGTTCAGTAATTTACTCTTGGGATGATCATAAAAACATCTTAAAAATTATGGACCAACCATCCATAATAATTTTAAAAACTTATAACTACTCGTATTTCTTATTTTAAAGTAAATTTAAGTTATTTCTGAGAATTACTTTTTTTTTGTTAGTTATATTTTTTTTCATCTCATCTCATTACCTGTTCGGGTTAAACGCAATATAAACTAACTATTCTAACGTGTTAGGAATTAGAAAGATAAGATTTATAATAAATGTATCCGCATTTGCGCGGAAGAAGAGTGAAAAGCTAGCTAGGAAAAAAAACAAGCCTCAGTGTACTCGACCTGGATTTGAACCCCGATATCCCCACCATCGACAGTACAGTATATGACAAGACCGCAAGAGTGACGCCTTAAACCATGCGGCCACCGAAATTGGGTCGCTTGATTTTTTAAAAGCTCTTAGTGGATGATTATTTTCTTAATATTCTGTAAAATGGTGGTCTCGGTTGTATTCATAAGAATTTTCAAAGAATTTAATCATATAATGTAGATTTAATGAATGTTTATCGTTTGTGCTGCCCTCGCTTCTAATCCGGTAATTAATTATCTTGACGCAGTGTAATCATTAAGATAGCCTTCACACTGTACCGATTTAATTAACCTTTGGACACTGTACGAAGGTGCCTTTAATGTCCGTTTTATACTCTGGACACTGCACGAAGGTGCCTTTAATGTCCGTTTTATACTCTGGACACTGCACGAAGGTGCCTTTAATGTCAATTTTATACTCTGGAACATGTACTAAGGTGTCTTTAATTTCCGTTTTATACTCTGGACAATGCACGAAGGTGCCTTTAATGTCAATTTTATACTTTGGAACATGTACTAAGGTGTCTTTAATTTCCGTTTTATACTCTGGACAATGCACGGAGGTGCCTTTAATGTCAATTTTATACTCTGTAACATGTACGAAGGTGCCTTTAATTTCCGTTTTATACTCTTATCAATGCTTGAAGGTGCCCTTTATTTCGTTATATACTTTAAACTAAGCCTTAAAGTGTCTTTTTACTAATCCCATTTAATATACTCCGTACGATCAACGAAGGTGCATTTATCTGATTTCTGTGCATAGTTAAGAGAACATTATTTATATCAGGTTCTTTTCCATAAGGTTATTAAACTAATTTACAAGTTTTTATTTAGTGCTATGTTTGTTTTCCTAGGTTAAGCTAGCCTGTAAGTCATGTGCTATTATACACATATCTTTTAAAAGGGCATGTGCAATACCTTATAATTTGTAGAAGGATCGTTATTATTACTTTAAATGCCTTTATTGTTATGTAAATAATAGCCTTGATATTTAAGTTGTGTATTAGCTAGCTGTTCCAACCATTTGAAAAGGGGTTCAACCAATTGTACCAGCGATTTTTAGAAATCTTTTGGATCATTGTATGACGTCACGATTACTTTAATAATAACATTATTCTTCCCAAAAACTTCTTCAAAGATCACGATCAACTTAACGTTGACTAAGTGTTCACTTAACCTAAGCGTTGTCCATAAGAGAATTTTCACTTTAAATGAACGTTAACTGAAGGTACCACGTGTTCTAGCTAGCCAATCATGTTGCGAGTGACGTCACCAGGGCTATTTAGTACTTCATTTGTTTGTATATAAAAACAGACAACTGACGTCACCAGGGCTATTTAGTACTTCATTTGTTTGTATATGAAATGCAGACGACTTCTTTGGTATATTTTTTTCCCGTGTATCGAGAACTCTAAGACTACTTAGCCTCTTGTTACGTTTTATTTTGTGTATCCAGTAAGCTTATATTGCAAGTACTAGCACTCTAATTAGCCCTAAATCTTGGGTTTAGGTTTGGTTCTAAACAGTTCGTATTCATTGCCTGTGTTTTTATCGATTTGTTAAGTTACGTTACCAGTACATGAATCCTGATAAAAGACACTAGTTTATTTACGTTAAGTGAACGTTAAGTTGATTGTGATCACGGCATGACAACATCTAAACGAAAATTTTAAAAATCTCACAATTTTCAAGTAATTTCCTTTTAATTCCCTAATGATAGTTTTTTTTTACGATTACGTAAATGTTTAAGACAAGTTTATTTTTCAAACGCGTGTAATTAGTGTATCTATATATTTAGTTAAGTTGATATCACAAGGCTAGCTAACATTAAAATAATCGCCATGTTTTCCTTAGTTGGCTTGGGTTTACACTGGTTTAAAAATAAAATTTTAACTTTTCAGCAAAAAACAACAATATATTCATAAACATTTGACTTTATCATAGGTCATAACAGTGTGTTTATAAAACGCTGGTGACCTGGTGGTCTAGGGGTAAGGTGTCAGACTTCTGTGCTGGCGGCCGGGGTTCAATCCTCGGTCCCGGCATAGATTTATCTGATTACCAAACCCTTCCTTCACCTCTGACAAGACATCTTGTGAATGTGGGGAATGCCAGGCCTCCACCGTGGTTCGGATCCCGCGTTAAACTGCAGGTCCTTCATTTCATCTCACAATCACCCTACCATTACACATTAGCGTAAGTGCGTATAACCCGAACGGGTAGTAAGATGCGGAGCTAATGATAATAATGATAATATAAAACGCTCATAATCTTAAGAGATATCACTAAATAATTACATACATTCACACATATATACATACACACATATATATACATACATATATTACATACATACATACATACATACATATATTACATACATACATACATACATACCTAATCCCGCCGTTCCCTTACGGGGTAGGCAAGAAACTGTACATATAACTAAAAAAAACTCCGTACTTAATCCATCCTCACTAACTTTCAACAACTTCCCTATCCTTACATACTCCCTTCCCTTCAACAATACAGCTAGTCATAACTTGCTCTTTTATTCTTGAAATTCTGAATGTTTCTCTTCTTCACACATTCGTCTACAACATTTAACCACGTCTTACATGAATAATGAAATAATCATAAATACAAAAACTCATACGCAATAACATAGCCAAGAATCCTAATAACACCAATTTAAAGAGCGGCCATGTTTGGTTCAGGTAACATAACAAATACAACCCTTGTTTTAGTCATATCGAAAATCAAGCTAATTTTCTGAGCCCAGAGTTAACTCTCTCGACTAGATTAGATGATAATGATAATGATCTTGTCTTATCCAAAACTTACAGATTTTTAACACGGTCTTGTAGTGAGTGAATGGTTTGACGTTATGTTGTTATTCCATTCTGTTATTTACGTACATTACAACTTAGAACTGTATATCGGATGAAAATAACCGTTTTCGCGCTATTCCCTGACCTCCCCCAACAAATGCACCACCCCCTCGTCCCGAATGCTTCTACAAGTTATTACCCGCCTCGGTGGCGTAGTTGGCTAACGCGCTTGTCATGTTGAAGCTCGACTGCTGAGGACGAGGAGATCGAGGTTCGGATCTCGGTCGGGTGAACTGGGGGTGGTTTTTCCTAAATGGTTTTCCACTCTCCCTCCACGCAAATGCGGGTTCACTTCCTCTAATTCAACCTTCCCAAGTCCTAATCCATTAGAGTAATTAGTACTTAAAGTGTATAACCCGAACGGGTAGTAAGACGCGGTGCTAAAAAAAAACAAGTAATTTTATAATCTTAAACCTAAAAATAAAATTTGACGAGTATGGTCCCCTTGAATTCAGCATCCTATATTTAGGTATGATGTGACACCTACAAAATGGCGTACTGCTAGTGTATTGTAACGGGTGGTGCGTCTTGATGTTGACAGGGGTAGGATGCGGCAGCTTCTCGGACTGCGACTCGGTGTCACAGCGCCGCCCCTCGGTTACCCTGATGAAGTGGGCGGTGGGGGGTGGCACCAGACGCAAACCCAGCGGCCGGCCTGAAGCGAACCTCGCCCCTGAGACGCCCACACCCACCGCCTCCAGACAGGTGAGAATCTCGTCGAGACGACTCAACCGGAGTAAGGCAGTCGTCCGTGTTATCAGAGGACAGCGATACATTTGGCCACGTGGCTACGGGTGCAGATGATTGGGTACTGTTGGCCATTAGGAGCCACAATTAATGTCGTGGGTACGGAATATTTGGTATTGTCCATTAGGAGCCACATTTAGTGTCATGGGTACGGAATATTGGGTATTGTCATCCATTAGGACCCACTATTAGTATCATGGGTACGGAATATTGGGTATTGTCGTCCATTAGGAGCCACAATTAGTGTCGTGGGTACGGAATATTGTGTATTGTCATCCACTAGGAGCCACTATTAGTGTCGTGGGTACGGAATATTGTGTATTGTCATCTATTAGGAGCCACAATTAGTGTCGTGGGTACGGAATATTGTGTATTGTTGTTCATCAGGAGCCACAATTAGTTTATTGTTACGAGCTGTTTCAAAAACTTGTAAAAGGAATTTGTTGTTTTTAAATATCAAATTATGTTTAAAATTGGCCAAAAACGGGTCCACAAAAGTTTATTTTAAATTATTTCTAGGAATTTTAATCAAATTTGGCACAAATACAGGGGATAAACGTATTTTTGAGCATCGTTATTAATACTTGATTAATTTCTTGAGATTATAATATCTGTAAAATGTTTTCTTAAGCCTGAACCAAATTATAAATTCTCAAAATTTTGTTTCACAGACGTATCGTGGGCATTCAGTTGAATTATTATTACTATTATTATTACAATGGAAGAAAATACAGCAATACCTTAATGTGTTTTTCAAAGGAAGCTATTATATAGTCCGATACATATTTTGCGCTTGGTAATACATATATTTATGGAATCATAAAAGATTTTTCTCCTGGAGTAATTAAAGGAATATTTTTTGTGTAATATTTACGGGTAAAGTTTCGTCTCCTCTCGTTAGGTAAAAGGATGATTGTGTGTGCAGGTTAGCTTCAGCAAGGGGGCCAATCCCATCCCCGCACCGCCCCCGACCGTCACCAAGGAGCCCATCACGCTGGCCACACTCAACAGAGACTGCTTCATCATCCCCGTGGCCAGTCTGGACCGCTTCTTGCCTGCAGGGGTGCCGGTGAGTGAATAACAACCTGACAATCAGGGAGATTACAGGGGTAGTAGAGGATTACAAGGAGTTAGTGAGTGAATAACAACCTGATAGTGAGGGAGATTACAGGGGTAGTAGAGGATAACAAGGAGTTAGTGAGAGAGATAACAACCTGATAGTGAGGGAAGATTACAGGGGTAGTAGAGGATAACAGAGGGTTGGTGAGTGAATAACAGCCTGTCAGTAAGGGAGATTACAGGGGTAGTAGAGAATAACAAGGAGTTAGTGAGAGAGATAACAACCTGATAGTGAGGGAGATTACAGGGGTAGTAGAGGATAACAGAGGGTTGGTGAGTGAATAACAGCCTGACAGTCAGGGAGATTACAGGGTCAGTAGAGGATAACAGGGTGCCGGTGAGTGAATAACAACCTGACAGTCAGGGAGATTACAGGGGTATTAGAGGAAAACAGGGTGCCGGTGAGTGAATAACAACCTGACAGTCAGGGAGATTACAGGGGTATTAGAGGATAACAGAGGGTTGGTGAGTGAATAACAGCCTGATAGTGAGGGAGATTACATGGGAAAAGGGAAGATAACAAAGGTGCTGGTAAGAAAACAGGGACCCTGATGAGATAACAGGGTCCTTGATAAGATAACAGGGGTGATGATAAGATACCAAGGGTTCCACTGAGTGATAAGCTTATCTTTGGTGGTAAGAAAACTGAAAATACAGAATCTCAAGATAATCTCAGTTGGAAGGGTTGCACCTTGATTCTTTAAACAACACGAGGTTTGTTGTCATCGTGGAGGTCCGGACTCGAATCTCGGATGGATGGGATTTCTCTAAATGGTTTATCAATCTCCTACGCTCAAATTCGTTGGAAAGTGGACTAAGATGTAATGGTCGTCTGGTAAGTTTTTCCGGTGTGGAGGAGGTTGTGGGTTTCGAATTCCATCCGTTTGTACAGAGGATTATTTTTTTAGAAATGGTTCTCAGCTCTACTTCCAATTAAATTTGAGTGCATTTCCCCTGCTATTATACTGTTATCGTCGACCCCGGTGCTCTTGGGGTAAAGTGATCGTCTCAGTACCCATTGTTCGTGGGTTCAAACTCAGCCGGGATCGAAATATATTTCTTTAGCGATAAAAATCCGCAGCACAACTTCCTTTGGATGGTAAGTAAAGCCTTTAGTCCCATGTTGATTGTGGCATTTAAAATAATCCTGGAAGGTATGTGAAAATACTTTTCCCGGAAAAGTTGTTAGTTTCTTTCGCTCTCGCTCATAGAAATTCTCGTGCGCTGATATAATCAGTTGGTTCAAAAAGTGCACGTTAAAGATATAAAATAAATAATAATATACAGTTCTCATCTTTACCCCGTTGGTTTGACTAGTCGAGAAAAAATTGTAAATGTATGGGTAGTAAGACGCAATTTTATATATATATATATATATAAAATTGCGTCTTACTACCCATACATTTACAATTTTTTCTCGACTAG
>CABEEJ010000214.1:144478-160256 GCA_901482245.1 Timema douglasi
ATATATATATATATATATATATTGTGTTGGTACCGACCCATTTATTAAGTCTACAACCAGGCTATGAACCAAAGACCTTTGATAGGGAGGGATCTGAAGGTGGGGCAGGGGTGAAGTCTTGTTTACAGATGATGATCGGTTCGCTAAACCTAATATCACCTCTGAGGTAGCTTCAGATATTATGGAGAAAAGCTTTATATTCGCTCTTTTTCTCTTGGTCAAATGTTGCCAAATCTCCTCGCTCTCAGTTATGTCTGAAGGTGGTGTGCTGTGGTGAGAAGGAGCTACTGGCAACCTCGACTAACCAGTGTTGCGAAACTTATCTTATATTTGGGGGGGAGATTTACCACACGAAATCAAAAGGATGACAACGCTGTTTTTCAATAATAGACATACAGATCCCTCAGCGATGATATTCATTGTAGTGTTTTGTTTAGTTAGCCATCCTCCATCTGTCAAGAATGAAGGGGTTGAATAAATGTGAGGGAGGGAAGAGGGGGTGCGGGGGTAGAATACAGAAAATGACACGAGCACAAATAACATCTGCTTGTTACCTTTTAATGAAATTCAAGCCGTATGGGTGGAAGTGATGATTTATATGAATGTCCTCGTAGCTAATTTAAAATATTCGCTTAGTTTATTTTTTCCCCCCCTTTACGGAAATATCTTTCTACTATGTCTCTTAGAACTAGCTATAGCCACACTTTCATCCACGTCTGCTATTATAACCGGTACACAAGTACAATCATTAGAGCATAGCACCTACACCTCGATCATCGAAGAAGACTAAGACGAAGAAACGGATTTGAAATTAGATAACAGCTTATTAAGTTTATAATTTGGTGCTTAAAGGATTATTTTGAGTCATTTCCCTACAGTTAGCCTGGAGAGAGTATGTAAAACAGCCTTAGGAAATAAATAATATCCACACAACTGGTCAGGACTGAACCCCGGGCTCCCAACACAAAGACATAAACGTTACTCAATGGACCAAAAACTCATGTATATATATATATTTCTAGCATCACGAGTATATATGTCCATAAAATTAATATCAATATTAATATAAATAGTATAACGCTTATATTAAATGACAAACGTAAAGGTATTTTGTAAAATTTAGAATCTAATTTGATATTTCTTTAAACTTGTTTATTTAAAGTTCAATTAAATAAAACCTGTATAGGCTTATTTAACAACACACTCACATGACCTCACTAAAATTTATAAACACGCCTCTAGTGAATAATATAGTCAATATATTTTTTGTTCGAGAGATAAAAAAAATTGTACAGCCTGCCACATGGACTATCTCTTTCCTTTACATAAAAATCGAGAAATTTACTTAAAACTTTTAAGAAATGTGCAACTAAATTATACCCATTATTGCACATTTTATCAAAGATCATATTAAAGGCGGATTCACAGGTACGCTGAATTTGAAAGCAGTAAAGTGATTAGTGGCGCAGCTGTTCACACACTCGCGGAAAGTTGGGAATTTCTGTCTACCCATGATGCATTGAAACGTCAAACATAAAAACGTAGATATTACAATCAGTGCAAGTTACTATATTTAAAATAAAATTAGATGTTTTACTTAAAGCCTGGGTTTGATTTTGTCATCAATAAAACTCATGGTTTCCAATAAACTGTCGTTTTTCATCATCAGCCTTCTGAGATACGCCATCTTGAGAATGTGCTGTGTTTATAAATTACGCATGTTTGAAAGTTTGTGCATGCGCTGATCGGGTCTTCTTGCCCAGTTTTTTGTAGAAGTGCTAGAAAGGTTGAAATTATCTCTACTCGAGCAGTGTGGGCTACGCTGGCCACGCGGACTGGTTGGGATTGGATTATAGCTGTCACGTGACCAAATATCAGCACTACTAGCGTTTTCCAGCGAACATGTGAATCCACAGTAAGAAATGAGTGACATCTTAGTCCACCAAAGAGCATCTCAATCAATTTCCCCATTCAAAGACATCCATACAAAATAAATGTATTTGATTATAGTTGTTGGTTTTTTAAAACATATTTCAAATAAACTTTTTTTAATAGTCCTATGTTTTTGCAAAAATGATATTTCTTATCTCAAAGAGTAGCTGAGATGGGATGAATATTGAAAATTTCTTCTTAGGTAAAGTACTCTAAAAAGTCATTTTTAATAGGAAAACTAGAACCGCAATTTTGTTTTTAATTTTAAACAATGCTTATATACATGAATTTGAATCAAAATGGCTATAGCAATTTTTAGAAAATCTAATTTTTTTGTCCTTTCACCATTAAGTAAAATACTCTTAATTTTAAGGGTTGATAACTAATTCCAAAATGACCTCGGGGGAACATTATGGAAACTCTATAAAACAAGTTTTAGGCTGATCGGTAAAATGGATTTGGCTCTAGGTCGAGATGCAAACTTTTTTTAACACTTTTTTTGGGGGTTGGAGGGTTCAAGGGATTATGAAACGTCGACATCTACCAAAATATATAGAGTTTGATTTTCTTTCTACTATCACAATATCTTCTCTCCAAGGGGTCGCAAGAATTACTGTTCAAGAAGTACTGTGTTAGCGCATGGTCCCCTTTCTCCTCCAAGCCTAGCGCGTCTCTCTTTCTCCACCCTTGCCGGCAGTAAATTTGTTTCATCTCCCCTGAGAAGGATACTTTCCGCGCAACAGACAAGTAGAAGAAGTTGCTAGTGGATTTATCTCCCGGCGCGACGAAAGAGACTGGAACGAAGAAACTAGAAATTAGCAAGATTAATTAATACGGCAGAGCCCCTCACAAACTAAACTGATCTCATTTGAAGAAAAATATGCATTAATGACCTTAAAAAGTAATATCTTAAAATTTGAAGGGTACAGGGGGAAAATGGGTTTAAGTCCTATTTTAACTCAAACTGAACTTTTATTTTTTATCATCACGTCTTTCTACCTGTTCGGTTTATACAAATATAAGATAATTACTCTAACGTGGTAAGGATGAGGAAGGATGCATTTTGGCGGTAATATACTCAAATTTTCGTTGAAGGGGAGTAAGAAACCATTTATATAAAAACTACCCCCAGTAGAAACAACCAGGATACGGATCTTTACATCCTCGTCATTGGCAGTTTATTCTATTGAGAGAGTGACGCCTTAGACCAATAGTATTCAACCTGGGGTACGCAAAGATATCTTAGGGGTTACGTAAAGTTAAAAACACACTCATATATATATATATAGCCTATATATACATAATTTTTTCATTTATATTATTTTATTTATTTAACGCGCTACTCTCGCAGTAGACTAGATTCCCGATGACGGGGAAATCGAGGTTCAAATCTCAGTAGGGTGTATTGAGGTTTTATTAAAAATTGTTTTCCACTCTCCCTCCATGAAATTGCGTGTACACTTCCTTTAAATATAACCTTCCTAGTCCCTAAAATCACTACCGTAATTAGTACATAAGCGAGCGTATAACCCAAATGGGTAGTAAGACGCGGTACTCACCTCGGTGGCGCAGTTGGCTAACGTGCTAGTTTCGTGTTAAGCTAGACTGCCGAGAACGGAGAGATCGAGACTCGAATCTCGGTTGGTAGAACTAGGGTTGGTTTTTCCTTAATTGTTTTCACTCTCTCTCTCTCTCTCTCTCTCTCTCTCGACGAAAGTGTTGGTTCATTTCCTCTAAATTCAACCTTCTCAAATACTTACCTATTAGCGTAGTTATTACTTAAGCGTATAACCCGAAAGGGTAGTAAGACGCGGCGCTAAATTAAAAAATAAAGTAAGATGCGGTGCTAATATATATGTATTTCTCCTATTTTTTGTAATTTATTTTATTTGCTGTGGATGTAGATCACAGAATAAGTATAACTTGTATTACTCACCAACAACTTTGGTGGTACAAAGTTGAAGAGAAATAATTATATCTAGGGTTATGTGAATAAAAAAGGTGGAATACCCCTGGCTTAGACCATTCTGCCACTAAAGCTGATGAAAATAAATATTATAAAATAGCCTGTCAATGTAAATTAAGCCATTTCACTACACCGGTTAAAACAGACGTCCTTGTGACTTTATAAAAACGGATGACCTGGTGGTCTAGGGGGTAAGGTGTCGGACTTCTGTACTGGGGGTCCGGGGCTCAATCCTCTATCACGGCACAGATTTATCTGATTACCAAACCCTTCCTTCACCTCTGACAAGACGTATATTAATCACAACTTGTGAATGTGTGGAATGCCAGGCCTCCACCGTGGTTCGGATTCCACGTTAAACTGTAGGTCCTTCATTTCATCACACAATCACCCTACCATTACACATTAGCGTAAGTGCGTACAACCCGAACGGGTAGTAAGACGCGGTGCTAATAATAATACTATAAAAACGGACTATTACTAAAGTAACTGACCTTGAAGACAGTATCGACCACGAGGTCGATATTCTTAAAATGGCGTGTGTTTGACTGGTTCATCGTTTCTCTCGGGGTTCGACCATATTTTACCTACTATCTCTTGTTGGAGGAGGTCACGATATCTTGCTCATTTACATACCCCTGAGATAACTAACTTCGGAACTCACAGAGTCTTCACCTTGAAATAATGTGGTTTCTGGAAATGTACTGTAAGTGTGAAGCAGCAGTGCTGCCAGCCTATTTTTTTGTTAATTTTTTAACACCGCGTCTTACTACCTGTTCAGGTAATACGCAAATATGATAATTAATCTAATGAGGCAGGAATGAGGAAATAAGCATTTTAGACGTAATTTACTCGCATTTGCGTGGAAAGGGAGTGGTAAAATAATTATGAAAAACTCTTAGTAGACCCGATCGGGATTCGAACCCCGATCTCCCCAACATCAGTGGGCAAGTCTAGCGCGAAAGTGAATCCGTTCATAATTAACGACTTTTTTTCTATAATTATGACACCATAAGTGTCGAAATATGTCGTAATAAAGTATTCCAGCATCTTTCCAGTGCTGGAAATGCACAAGGAGTAATGGAACAGGGAAACAAATTAGGCTTAGAACATTATACTAAACTATCTACTTTATTTAAATTCGTTTCACATTTGTTAACGTATAAATTAAGTTTTATACTTGTCAACTTTAATTCAAACTTTAAACATTCTTTCATTATAAATGGTATATTTTCAGGTCGTTGTATGACAATTCTCAATTATTTCGTTACAACCTAATTTGCAGATGTTGCCCTCATAACTAAAATTTCATAATTTGATTGTTCAACTTACTTGAACTTAAACATTATTTTGTCCAATATAGTTTGTTATCTGTAAGATTTACAACAACTTTTTAACGTGTTTTTATATATTTTAGATATATCATCACCTTATATATAACTAAAAAAATTCCTATAACTAAAAATTTTCCTTCATACCTAAATTGGACTTTAATTTCCTCTACGTCTCGGATAAATTGGAGTGAGTCTCGCGGCTATTTCGACCAAGTCTCATTTCCTAAATGGCCTTAGTTAGCGAAACTTTATTCAAACTTTATCTCGTTTGAATGCAAATCTATTAATCGGTCTCTACTTGCCCTGCCGGTCGAGTCCCCCGTTTAATATTGGGTAAATTACACACAGCCCCCTAGAAATAACATTAGAATGGTATCGTTGAAATGTTATTGTATCCTTCGTTTTATAGTGGTACTGTTGTTGGAACAACAGTACTGGAAACTTTTGTTTGTATACCCAAGTAAGCTCTATTCTGCAGTGTAGGATTCTGACAAGAAGTACCTTTTAGAGAGAATAAAATAGTCAACAATTTAAATTTTTACTATATTTCTAATGTTATTTTATATTTATTGATAATAGCTATAAAAAATAACGGTTGCAGAGAACATTACTTGACGTATGAATACGTGAAAGTAGCTCTAGGAACTTTTATGGATGTAAGATAAAGTTCTTCCTATGAAAATTGTACTGTAATAATAATAATAATAATAATAATAATAATAATAATATTTAGCACCGCGTCTTACTACCCGTTCGAGTTATACTCTTTAAGTACTAATTACTCTAATGGATTAGAAATTGGGAAGGTTGAATAAGAGGAAGTGAACCCGCATTTGCGTGGAGGGAGAGTGGAAAAACATTTAGGAACACACACACCCCAGACCAAGATTCACACCTCGATCTCCCCGTCCTCAGCAGTCGAGCTCAACACGACAAGTGTACTGTAATAGTTGAGTACCTATCTAAATAAAGATTTTGAACACATTTATCTATTGGAATTGGGAATGTAATGTATTTAAATTATTCTTATCTAATCTTCAGCATGCGACATTGTATTTTGCATCCAAGTACAGTAGATTATAAATTTTATAAACTATCTGTATTTTATCTTATCTATTAATTTGTTTTTGTTAAATCACATGTTTGTAAGCGAATCGTAATCAAGTTTAATAATAATGCCCATTTTTACTTTTCAAAACAGTCTGTTATAATAATTAGGCTCTTATGTTTATAGCCTAAGAAAAACGTAAAATATGCCCTTAAGAATCTTAAAAAAAATGCCCTTACAGAGTAAAAATATCCTCTACAATACAAATGTGTCTTTTTAAATATAGATATCTTTTACTGGTTAAAGTTACTTGAAATTGTTGATGGATAAATAGTTTTAATATAATGTGATTTGTCGTTGCAAAAACACTTATTAGTCATTAAATTGTATTTAATAAAATATGAAATATTATTTTTGCTTGCAATTAATTATTATTCTAAAAAAAACTCTTCCAATTATGAAAGAAACATGGTTAAAATTTGAGGTATATTAAAAAAAACTGTAAATCAAAGTTGCTCAAAACACACACACATATATATATATATATATATATATACATATCGTTCAGCATTTAAATTAAGTCTATACATACCATATACATCCTACAAATTCATATAAATGTAATTGGCAAGTGTTTTTTTACAGATCCATTAGGCCTACAAAGTTTATCTCATCCACTAAAGTCGACATTTACTTCCCAGCGTCGCGCTATACGGGGGCCTTAAACCCTCTCCAGCGTCAATAAAAAGTTGGCACTTCTGTCGGAGCAGTGAGTCGAGACAATGTTATTAAAAGGACGTCGTTTTTGGATGATATAAAGAACCTCGGGCGGGCGCTCATCCAACACATCTGGCTCGTCTAGCTTAACCGCGGGCGATGCGTACCATCGAGTCTGCCACTTTGAACACAGTAATATAGACCTTACCGTGATTACATGTTTTTAAATCAGGGGTGTACAGTTTAAATAACGACGCGGGAGCCAGAATATAACTTTATTTTATTTTGGACTAAGCTCATTGGGTACATTTTATTTACTAGCACCTCGTTTTATTATTATTAATAATAATAATAATAATATTTAGCACTGCGTCTTACTATCCGTTCGGGTTATACGCTTTAAGTACTAACTACGCTAATGGACTAGGAAAATGGGAAGGTTAAATTAGAGGAAGTGAACCCGCATTTGCGTGGAGGGAGAGTGGAAAACCATTTAGGAAAAACCACCCTCAGTTCACACCGACCGAGATTCGAACCTCAATCTCCCCGTCCTCAGCAGTTGAGCTTAACACGACTAGCGCGTTAGCCAACTACGCCACATAGGCGGGTCTCGTTTTTTATTATTATTATTAGCACCGCGTCTTACTACCCGTTTGGGTTATACGCACTTACACTAATGTGTAATGGTAGGGTGATCGTGAGATGAAATGAAGGACCTACAGTTTAACGTGGAATCCGAACCACGGCGGAGGCCTGGCAAATAAATCTTTGCCGGGACCGAGGATCGAACCCCGGCCGCCAGCATAGAAGTCTGACACCTTACCCCTAGACCGCCAGGTCACCTCGTTTTATTACAAATTCTGTTTGTACGCACATGTATTATAAGAATCAAATAGCTGAAAATATTATTTATGATTTTTTAGTGAGGAATGACCCTGGGCACGGGACGTCTCCTGGATATCTCAGTGGGTAGAGCATTGGCGTAATAATACAAAGGTACCGGCTTCGATTCCCGTGTCCAGGTTTCATTTTTCAATTTTTAAAACATGTATCATAGCTACACTAATGTGTTAGGGATGAGTAAGGTTGAATTTAGAGGGAGTTTGCCCGCATTTTTGTAGAGAAATGATGGAAAAACATTTATGGAAAACCACCTTCAATACACCCGACCGAAATTGAATCCCAATCTTCCCGTCATCTGCAGTCTAGTCTATTGCAAGAATAACTACTTATACCAGTGGTTATCAAACTTTTTTTAGAGTATACCCCTTGGCCATATCTAAAAGTTTAATGTACCCCCAAGATTTAAAAAAATTCAAAATTACAGGCCTTATAAAATATCATCACTTGGTAAATTATTGAGCTATTTAATCTATTGGAAAAAAATATCCGTAATCAAAATATTTCAAATGTGACAAAGCTAGTTAGATAGAATCCTACTGATATATCCTTAACATTATCTTTAATTGAGAATCGTTATGATCAGTTAAAAAACATCATTTTACTGTAAAATGTTTTATACATTTTCTTCACAAATTCGTTCAAAAATAAAGGAAAAAAGTAAACATAAACACAATATTTTCAAATCAATTTTTTTTTATTGTAATTCTGGAGCTGATATATTATGAATCCCAAAGTTTTTCTGTGAGATGGGTGTGAGTGTATGGCTTGGAACAACTTTTTGATATCTGGGTGTCCAGGTGGAACCTTAAAGCCGAGGTCTGGCTCCAAACTTAGCCTATTGCGGTACTTATTTTTAGGTACACTATAAGTGAAAAACCACTCTCACAGCGATATGTTGTTGAAAAATGCGTAATAAACTGCTAATGTGAAAGGTGTCAAGTATAGGGTTGGAAATTCTCATAAATTGGTCTCTAGCCTAGAGCAAATACGGGGCGGGGGAAGGGGGGGAAATAACCAGGTAACTGTAACTGCCAAGAATTAGGGTTTCCCATAAGTCCCTCGTTATTTTGCCAACATATTCCGTTATAAAAATACTTGATTTTATTGTTATAGTGTATACACTTTATACTTATAATTGAATACCTCAAAGAAAGAGGTGTAATCAAGTAAAACCGAAAAATAGAAAATCACAATATTTTAATTGGTTACCTCAAAGAAAGAGGTATAATTAAGTAAAACAGAAGAATAGAAAATCAAAATATTGTTATTTGTTATCTCAAATGAAGAGGTGTAATTAAGTAAAAGAGAACAGTAGAAAATCACAATTTATGTAATTAGTTACCTCAAAAAAAAGAGGTGTACTTAAGTAAAAGAGAACCGTATAAAATCACAATATTTTAATTGGTTACACCAAAGAAAAAGCTATAATTAAGTCAAACAAAAAAGTAGAAAAATCACAATATTTTAATTGGCTATCTCAAATAAAGATATACTTAAGTAAAACAAAAAGTAGAAAGTAACACAATTTTAATTGGTTACACCCAAGAAAGAGGTGTAATTAAGTAAAACATAAAAGTAGAAAATCACAATTTGATAATTGGTTACCTGAAAGAAAGAGGTATAATTAATAAAAAGAGAACAATAGAAAATCACAATATTTTAATCTGCTATCTTAAAGAGCTATATTTAAGTAAAATACAAAAGTAGAAAATCACAATATTTTCATTGGTTGGCTCAAAGAAGAGGTGTAGTTAAGTAAAACAGAACAGTAAAAATCCACAATATTAAATAGGTTACTCCAAATTTATTTTTTTACTTGACCTTTTGACTTTCACTCAATGAACTAAAAGTATTGCTGGCAACGCAGCAAGAAACAATAGTGACGTTATACTTTTAAGTCATTAAGTTTTAACTTGATAATATCTTAAATACGACAACCTGACACAAAATTATTTTGGTCATTAAAACAATCATATTGTTGGGGTTGTTAGCGGACCCTTTAGAGTGGTCATCTTTATTTTTATTGTGATGTTTAAGCGTATAGCCCGAATGGGCAGTAAGACGCTGTGTCAAATTGTATTATGTGTTGTTTAAGACGCATGTAATTTATCGATTGATTTTTTTTTTTTAGGATGTACACATTTAATTTTTGAAATATTGTTTTGAAAATCAGCATTGGTCTTTCAATTATAGTCTAGTGAGTAAAGCTTGTCATCCCATTATCAATCAATTTTATTTCGATGCTTGGTTTTAATTAGCAAAGTCATGTAACATTATTGTGTATTGCCTAGTGTTCTGTAGTAAATGGAAAAAAAATCATATTTTTTTAAAAATTAATCATCGACGAAACCACTCTTAAATTAAGGGATAGAATCAAAATACTGATTTTTCCTCAAGGTATAACCATACCTACCTACATACATACTACTTACCTAATCACGTCGTCCCCTTATTGGGCAGGAAATAAAGTCTGCATGTAGCTCAAAAAACAACATATCCGTACTTAATCCATCCTCACTAATTTTCTCCACACTTCCCTATCCTTGCATACTCCCTTCGCTTCAAACACATCCATACACCGAATCAAACATTCTGTTATATTCTTAAAACTCTTAAATTTTCTCTTTTTCCCACATTGATCGTCTACAACATCTAGCCACGTCTTACATGGCCTAGAGCTTCATTTTGATCCAACCACTCTACCTTCATATATTTGCTCCGTCACTCGATCCACACTCATCCTATCAACATGCACAAACCAAAGTAAGACGCTTCTTTCACATTGACCTATTGGATTCCCTTGCAAACCACACTCCTTAAGTCCTCATTCATTACTGACTCTGTCTATACGTGTGTTTCCACATACGTTTCATAGATATCTCATTCTAACCGCATTCACCTTACTCTTGTGATTCTCCTGACAAACCAACGCAACACATCCATTTTAAAAAAAGTTGGTGGTAACACACTTTTATATAATTTAATATGACCGTATAGCCTAACATTTAAATATTAAATTTGAATGAAATTCATCAAACCATTTTGGCTGTATTCTCAAAATGGGGAGAGGTGGGATTTTAAAACCCACTTTTTTTATTTCGGGTGCACATAAAATCTATCATAATATCAAGGTCGTAAATATTCATGATCAGAATAATTTCTTATATAAATTTGAAAGGAATGTAATATAATTTTTTTCTAGGCTGGGCCCTAAAAATGTGTAGGGTCTACATAGGTCCGTAGTTTGAACACCTGTAGCAATTGGTTTAGTTTAGACTGAGACACGAAGTGTTTTTCGGACAAACCGTATTAAAAACTTCCGGAGTAAAGTGTACCGCATGTCTGCCAACCAAATTACAAACTGGTTGTATTGATCCGGAGGATACAGCTCTTTCCGGGCTAACCTCACAAAATGGAGAGTTGAGCAAACATGTAAACTAAATAGATAAATTCTCGTTTAATAAAGTAATATATGAATGAAAGATTAACTTAAAACTTCATAGCTATGATACACTACAGTTGCGATCATCCGGCCCTTCGTATTATCCGGCCCGGTTCTCTGTGTTAATAAGTCCGTTTTAAAATAAACAAACCGGTACATATCCACTATAAAACATTTACTGAATTTATAATGTAATAGTCGGTGAACTGGCGGTCTAGGGGTAAGGTGTCAGACTTCTATGCTGGCGGCCGGGGTTCAATCCTCGGTCCCGGCAAAGATTTATCTGATTACCAAACCCTTCCTTCACCTCTGACAAGACATCTTGGGAATGTGAGGAATGCCAGGCCTCCACCGTGGTTCGGATTCCACGTTAAACTGTAGGTCCTTAATTTCATCTCACAATCACCCTACCATTACACATTAGCGTAAATGCGTATAACCTGAACGGGTAGTAAGTTGCGGTGCTAATAATAATAATAATAATATAATGTAATACATTTGACACTCAATTTCCACTCGTTCTTGCTTTGTAGCCGGTGTTACATCTGTAAAATAAACTACTATATAGTATACATTAAAAAAAACTAGTTTAATCTTTACAGTCCCCCTACAATTACTATATTCCTATTTTACATCGCAATCAGAAAATGGGCAGATTCTATTAAAACAAAGTTAAATGTCCTTTGAAAAAAAAAAAGTAGGAAAATCCACGCTGAAAATGATTTACTCTTGGATTCCGTATTATCCGACCCGGAATGCCGCCATTTTAGACCGAATAATCGACACTCCAATGTATATCATTTAGTGTTTATGTTGTATATAAGATAAATTTAGGTAATTATTGATTACGTTCAGCTACCGGCTTCGGTGGCCATATGGTCTAAGGTATCACTCTCGCAATAGACTGGACTACCGATGACAGGGAAATCGGGGTTCGTATCCTGGTTAGATGTATTGATTGTAATTTCTCCTAAATGATCTCTCTCCACGCAAATATTGATACATTTCCTATAAATTCTACCTTCCTCAACCTTAACAAATTAGTGTAAATATGCTGATAGCCCAAACGTCTAGTAAGACGTGGTGAATTGCTTTTAAAAAAAATGTAGAGTGAATAAATCTCAAACAAAAAAACACCCCAAACACACGCGTCCTGGATTTTTTTGAAAAAAAAAAACATGTCAATGGCTGAAATGTCCAAGGGGTCATTCTCGTGTTAAACTGGACTGCTGATGACGAGGAGATCGTGGATAGAATCCCAATCGGGCGTATTGAGACGGTCTTTTTCTTGAATGGTTTCCCACTCTCCTTCCACGCAATATCGGGTAGATTACTTGTAAAATCTTCCTTACTCATCCCTATCCCTTTAGAGTAATTATCATAATATATATTTGTATAATCTGATAAGATAGTAAAACGGGGTGATAAAAATAACCGAGATCGCCCTCACCAGCAATCCAGTTCACACTCATCCTGACGCCCTATACCGTGTAAACACCGGTGTGGATGCCTACTGCTGGTGACAACACCTACCATCGCTCGTGTAGACCGAGTTATGAGCTTCCAAAAATAATCGTCTGGCGCAACGCAACGGTCCTGGGGAGGGGGCGGCGGTTACAAATCTCTTTCACCGCTTTCTTGAGGACCAGAAGAAACCGGTAGCTCAGAAGGCCCTTGGTTTCATCCTGGTGGCAGGTAGGAAGAATAAATGTAGCATCACCTAGCAATGGCGAGGATAATTACTGTGGCACCCAATAAAACCCCGGTGGCGTTGCCAAGTTTAGAACGTGTCTTGACAAATTTATGAGAGATGTGATTCTCGAATCCTCCATCCCTATAATCCCTCGACTTCTATGATATTCTCTAGATTTGAGGTTCGTGAAAATCTCATAAAGTATTCAAATACAAATATGAAGACGTTGACTGCAAATAACAGTTTTAAGCAATTGGTGAAAAGGAATTATAATGACTTTTGAATTTGAGGTGGTAACAAAATTTAAAAAAAGTAAATAATAAAATTGTATCGATATAATTAAATTGCCATAAAAAGGGCTCTCTTTGTTGTTTATGACGTAATAGACATGACATGACAAACAAAATATCATTTGTCGGTTACAGCAAGCCTTAAGCAACCTTAATTTAATTAGATTTTAAATATTTTCACTTTAACTAAAATGGTAGAGTTTTAAAGATTCGAGGGTTCAAATTTTGATTTGAGACTTAGGGCCAGTTTCATAGTCAAATTTAGTACGCCTCAAGTGCGGTGCTACACTAAGGACATGACGACACCTACCTAAACCAGAATGGAAGGGGCCGTTCTCGCATAGGAAACTGGCCCATTCCATTCTTGTTTAGGTAGGTGTCGTCTTGTACTTAGTATAGCGCCGCACTTGAGGCGTACTAAATTTGACTATGAAACTGGCCCTTAAATGAAAACGTAAGATTCGGATTCATGTAATAGTGAATTCGGACCATCTTAGAGTTTCTCTCTTTCTTTCATATTAAAATAGAGACATTTATAAAAATCTCGTAAGAGTTGTGAAACTAAATAATAGTATAAATTGTTGTATAAACAGTCCACTAAAGAGCATTAATAAATTAACATACATTGTTACAGAAGCATTGAGAAAATAGGAACATCTCTGTTCACCAAAGAGCATAACAATCAACTCTATATTTCACAAATACCTGAGTAATATATATTTGCCTATATCTCAGAAACTATTGGTTTTTTTAAATTTATTCCAAATTAAATATTTTAATTTTAATAGTACAACAACTTTTCAACAATAACTTATTTCGTATCTCAAATAGTTGTGGAGATATCATTAAAATTAAATATGTCTGCTTGTGTAAAGAAAGTACCCTAAAAATAATTTTCATGGAAAAATTAGTATTTCCATTTTGACTGTAATATTAAATATCTAGTGGCTAAATACAAAATGTAATCAAAATTGTTTGATCGGATTCAGAGAAAAACCTTTTTTTTTCCCCCTTCAGTAACTTATCCTTAATTTTAAGGTTGGATATTTAATTCTAAGAACTCCTCGGGGAAAACTTATGAAAACCCTATAAATTGGTTTCGGCTGTAGTCCGAGATAAAGACACACAGAAATACAGACAGCTGGTATTGCGAAACCACTTTTTTGGTTACAGGGTGGTCATGAAACGTCAAAATTTACAAAGTCCCTAATTTTTTTTATTTATTTTTTACGATTACAATATGTCTATCTGCAAGGGTTCGAGAGAAAGTAAAAACGGATCAATAAATGCTTGTTAAGAGTCTTAAAACATTTTTTTAATGCGTATTCCTCAAATTTGGGTTGTTAAAACTTGTTAATGTATTCATACAACATATCATGTGAACTTGGAGAAACATTTTTGACGGCTATAAACTAGGAAATCAGTGACTAAGTAAAAAAAATACTCGCCTTTGTTCATAACATCTTCTGCTTACGTCACTTCATAACAAAACTCTTTTATTAACTTTTTGAAACCGCCCACAATTATTTTAATAAAGAGCCAACTTCGCTCTAATAACAGATATTTGAATTCCTATTTGTTTTTATATATATGTGTGTATGAAAACAAAAAGGAATTCAAATATATATTACTATTATATATATATATATATATATATAACAATTTATATATATTTGTACACTTATACACAGAAAATATAGTGTACGAGAGCCTTTAACAAAATTATACCACTCTTTTTACGATTAACTTTGATAATATTTTCCTATTTTATAATTTTGATTTTATTTGTATTAACAATATCTATCAACATTGACAACTGCGTGATTTGACATATAAATTAGTGAAAGCAGATCTAGGATTTTTTTTTCCGGCTGTCAATTAAGGATCTTTCTATAAAAAATGGACTGTAAAATATCTGGCTTGAACTTCAAGGGAGGGAGTGTTGGCAGCCCCAACAATTGAACTTGAAGATCGGGGCTTCAATACTGCATTAGGTTGTTTTTTTATTTCACTTATGATGCTATATCAAGACGAATGCCGGTACATTTACTTTTTTAAATGTTAATTTTAGCTAATCGTATTATCACAAAAGTTCAATATTAATAATAATATGGCAAAACAGTTTATGACTCCTTTTATGGACCCAACAACTAGATAAAAAGAAAAAACAATAGAATAATTTAAATAACATTGGTCGGTGACCTGGCGGTCTAGAGGTAAGGTGTCAGACTTCTATGCTGGCGGCCGGGGTTCAATCCTCGGTCCCGGCATAGATTTATCTGATTACCAAACTCTTCCTTCACCTCTGACAAGACATCTTGTGAATGTGAGGAATGCCAGGCCTCCACCGTGGTTCGAATTCCACGTTAAACTGTAGGTCCTTCATTTCATCTCACAATCACCCTAACATTACACATTAGCGTAAGTGCGTATAACCCGAATGGGTAGTAAGA